>CM075200.1:25512971-25650471 GCA_037577475.1 Chaunax sp. Z400
GCGGTCAGAACCAAAACACATCAAACACAGTTTCTGTCTGTGATTGATACATTGCTAGCTAACACAGCTAGTTGTTAAGACTGACTGTTTCCTGTTTCAGTGAGGCGGACCGCGCCATCCTGACAGCCTGTCAGCAGAGAGGAGCCAATCAGAAAACATTCAGACATGTCTCCACCCAGCTGGGAAACAAGACCGCTCAACAGGTGAGAGGGGGCGGAGCTTCAGTTTCAAGGTAGAGATGCACACTTACTCTTCTGTAAATATTAATTAAAGGATGATTCCTCCGTTTCTTCCAGGTGAGGCTTCGTTTCCACGACCTGATGAACCTTTTCCACTCCGCCTTCCAAAAGTCCACTTCCTCTGAGAGCCAGCCAATCAGCACACAGCAAGCAAGTCTAGACTGAAGGCGGGCCAAATCCAGATCTGACCCCGATGTGATCTGGATCTGCTGCTACTGTGGAATCGATCCTGTGACATTTCAGTGACACTCAAACTGTGAATGAAACGTCGACTCTCCAAGGAGTCCAGGTTCTTCAGTCGGTTCCACAGATTCTCTCTGCCGTTCTAAAGGTCACTAATGTTTCATCTGTTAGAATCAGTCTGAATGTGTCTGGATCCATTCAGGATTTCTCTTCACAGATGTCTGAAGGTATTTTATTGGTTCAGTTGTTGTAGTTTCTTCCAGCATGGTTCTGGTTTGCTGGAGGTTTGAAGGAACCTGCAGCTCCTACAGGAGAACATCTGGACTTTCACCATTTAACTGATACTCAGTGTTTGTTTGTGACCTCAGAACTCTTTATTTATATTTATGATTATTTATTTTTTATTGATCTCCTCTGACTCCCCCAGTGAAGTGAGGTCACAGTGATGTCAGAATCAACAAGAATGAAGGAAACGCTAACAGATTCATGAGTCAGTGAGGACAGAATTCACATTTGTAATATACTTGAAAATTGCACTGAAAATGAAAATAAGAACAGTTATTGTTTTTATTTCTGCAGTTCTGAAACTGTTTATGATACAGATCAATCCCATGATTCCTAGCGGCCTTATTCACACATTAATGAAGGTTGTTCTCTTATGTTTTTTTAGGAAATATTCATATTGAATAAGAATGAATGAAGGTCACCTGTTTGCTTTTATAAAACACTTTTACAGATTTTTCAAACAGCTCTGTCATTTTTCGTTTTTATTAACAGTTTGAAGCATTTTGACATTTAGGTTTGTTCAACTAAACAAACTTGTGTTTTCTTCAATTTGAAGTTATTTTCCTAAAGTTTGATACAAAACATGTCAGTCACCGATAAAATACAACAACACAAATAAAACAAAATAAACTTTAATAAGAAATCTGTAGCATCTGATGGTCGAAATAGCATAAAATACATAAAACCTGAACTACAAACACAATAAAGTATAATATAATAAAAATGTAATATAAGTATCTCACGACCTGACTTGTTATTATTATTATTGATGTTTTACAACCACTGACTTCAATGATGTAATAAAACATTAATTTTAATTAATTTAATTAAAATGGCTTTAAGAACAAATGGAGGATTATAAAATTAAAATGTTTATAACAACTTTTGCAAAGTATCACATTTTAATCCTGGAACATGAGAAAATGTCCGTGGGGACGTTTTCATTCCAGGCTCAAGGAATGTTTCTGATTGACAGGTAGGAGGACCAATGAGACGACAAAACACGTCACCTCTAACCTCTATGGACCATAGAGGTTAGAGGTGACGTGTTTTTTTTCCCAAAAAATGACGCTCTGCCGCTCTGATTGGTCCAATCAGAGCGTCAGAGCGGCATTTTTTTTTTATACGTTTGCCCTTCATTTGACAGGTGGAGGGAAGGGAGATGAGATGAGTGCCGGAAACCGTAAATGTACCTTCATAATAAAATGATAACACTCCGTATGAATTAAAATAGATAATAAAATTCTTCAGTTGTGGGATTGAGAGTGAAAGATTAATATTTCCGTTAAAAATAGAAGTCTAGGACTTTGGACTTGGAAATATTTAAGATCTCTCACACATAAGTCTTTTATTTTGGAATCTTTGATCGGAAATGTTAGTTGTTTCGACTAGCTTCACTGTATAGTGTAGTCTAGGTCCTTTACGGCCACCGTCTCCCTCATAATTGATCATTTTCTCTTTAAAATCATTCATCATTTCTTTCCATAATGGCGGCCGCTGTCCGCCTCCTTCACATCGTCACGCTCGCGCTATTGTCCTGTTTTCCTGCCGCGGTGTCCTCGCGCAGAGTCGTGCTCGAGCTCGGGGACGCAGACTTCGACTACCTGGCAACGGAGCACGAGACCATGCTGGTGAAATTCTACGCGCCATGGTAACGGAGCGGCGACGTCACTGTTAGCATAGCTTCATCAGAACATGGCGAGCTGATAAACATGTTTCTCCTCCATTCCCCCTCTCCATCCTTTTTTCACACCTTCTTCTCACCCTTCCTTCTCTCTCATCTCTCCATCTTCCTCTTTTCCTTTCATCCTACTTTTTTATTCCTTCACTAAACGTTTTCATCTTCTACCTTTTCTTCCTCAGGTGTGGTCACTGTAAGAAGTTAGCTCCAGAGTTTGAGAAAGCAGCGACCAGACTGAAGGGAACCGTCCAGCTAGCAAAGGTACCATTATTATTATTATTATTATTATTATTATTATTATTTAGTGATAAATGTTTGACACCTGGATCACGTGTCTGTCTCAGGTGGACTGTACAGTTAACTCAGAGACCTGCGCTCGTTTCGGCGTGTCCGGTTATCCCACTCTGAAGATCTTCAGGTACGGGAGAGACTCCGCCCCTTATGACGGACCTCGTACAGCAGGTAAACAGACAGCAGACAGGTGTGAAATGCTGTGTGTAACTGGACGTAAATGGTGTTTGTTTATGTGTGTGTGTGTTCAGACGGGATCTATCACTACATGAAGAAGCAGACCGGTCCAGACTCAGTTCACCTGGACGCCGAGGAAGACCTGCAGACCTTCATCAACCATTATGACGCCAGCATCGTCGGTACGCCACGCTGACATCACAACACGTCAGGGACAGTGTCATGATGATGATACGTGTCAGAGTTTTTTAAATGATGTAACTTAACACCATGTTTGTTAAACGTGTCGTCATGTGACCATCGGTTTTGGGGCGGGTCTCAGGTGTGTTTTCAGGTGCAGACAGCTCTCGTCTGTCAGAGTTCCTGAAAGCTGCAGCTCTGCTGAGAGAACAGTTCCGATTCGCTCACACCGTCGGTCTGAAGATGGCGGAGAAGTACGGCGCCGACACCGAGTGAGTTTACATCAAACAGCTGACATCAGTTTTAACTCATGGGTTTTAGAATCTGTGCCGTCCATCACCTGTGTGTGTGTGTGTGTGTGTGTGTGTGTGTGTGTGTGTGTGTGTGTGTGTGTGTGTGTGTGTGTGTGTGTGTGTGTGATATGTGTATGTGTGTGTGTGTGTGTGTGTGTGTGTGATATGTGTATGTGTGTGTGTGTGTGTGTGTGTGTGTGTGTGTGTGTGATATGTGTATGTGTGTGTGTGTGTGTGTGTGTGTGTGTGTGTGTGTGTGTGTGATATGTGTATGTGTGTGTGTGTGTGTGTGTGTGTGTGTGTGATGTGTGTGTGATATGTGTGTGATGTGTGTGTGATATGTGTGTGATGTGTGTGTGTGATGTGTGTGTGTGTGTGTGTGTGTGTGTGTGTGTGTGTGTGATGTGTGTGTGATATGTGTGTGATGTGTGTGTGATATGTGTGTGATGTGTGTGTGTGATGTGTGTGTGTGTGTGTGTGTGTGTGTGTGTGTGTGTGTGATGTGTGTGTGTGTGTGTGTGATGTGTGTGTGTGTGATGTGTGTGTGTGTGATGTGTGTGTGTGATGTGTGTGTGTGTGTGTGTGATGTGTGTGTGTGTGATGTGTGTGTGTGTGATGTGTGTGTGTGATGTGTGTGTGTGTGTGTGTGATGTGTGTGTGTGTGATGTGTGTGTGTGTGTGTGATGTGTGTGTGTGTGTGTGTGTGATGTGTGTGTGTGTGATGTGTGTGATGTGTGTGTGTGTGTGTGTGATGTGTGTGATGTGTGTGTGTGTGTGTGTGATGTGTGTGATGTGTGTGATGTGTTTGTGTGTGTGTGATGTGTGTGTGTGTGTGTGTGTGATGTGTTTGTGTGTGTGTGTGTGTGATGTGTTTGTGTGTGTGTGTGTGTGTGATGTGTGTGATGTGTGTGATGTGTGTGTGTGTGTGTGATGTGTGTGATGTGTTTGTGTGTGTGTGATGTGTGTGTGTGTGATGTGTGTGATGTGTGATGTGTGTGATGTGTGTGTGTGTGTGTGTGTGTGTGTGTGATGTGTGTGTGTGTGTGTGATGTGTGTGTGTGTGTGTGATGTGTGTGATGTGTGTGTGTGTGTGATGTGTGTGTGTGTGTGTGATGTGTGTGTGTGTGATGTGTGTGTGTGATGTGTGTGTGTGTGTGTGTGTGTGTGTGTGTGTGTGTGATGTGTGTGTGTGTGTGTGATGTGTGTGATGTGTGTGTGTGTGTGTGTGTGTGTGATGTGTTTGTGTGTGTGTGATGTGTGTGTGTGTGATGTGTGTGTGTGTGATGTGTGTGTGTGTGTGTGTGTGTGATGTGTGTGTGTGTGTGTGTGTGTGTGTGTGATGTGTGTGTGTGTGTGTGTGTGTGTGTGTGTGTGTGTGTGTGATGTGTGTGTGTGTGTGTGTGTGTGATGTGTGTGTGTGTGTGTGTGTGTGTGTGTGATGTGTGTGTGTGTGTGTGTGTGTGTGTGTGTGATGTGTGTGTGTGATGTGTGTGTGTGTGTGTGTGTGTGTGTGTGTGTGTGTGTGTGTGTGTGTGTGTGTGTGATGTGTGTGTGATGTGTGTGTGTGTGTGTGTGTGTGTGTGTGTGTGTGTGTGTGTGTGTGTATCAGGTGTGTGTTGTTGTTCAGACCTCCCAGACTGGACAACATGTTTGAGGACAGCGTCGTGGTCTTTACTGATTATCTGACCATCGGGTCTCTGAGACGCTTCATCAGGGATCACATGTGAGAGAACAGAGGACCTGTCTGTCTGACTGTCTGTCTGACTGTCTGTCTGTCTGTGTACCTGTCTGTCTGACTGTCTGTCTACCTGACTGTCTGCCTACCTGTCTGTCTGACTGTCTGTCTACCTGACTGTCTGTCTACCTGACTGTCTACCTGTCTGTCTGTCTGTCCACCTGACTGTCTGTCTGTCTACCTGTCTGTCTGTCTGTCTGTCTACCTGTCTGTCTGACTGTCTACCTGTCTGTCTGACTGTCTACCTGTCTGTCTGTCTGTGTACCTGTCTGTCTGTCTGTCTGTGTACCTGTCTGTCTGACTGTCTGTCTACCTGACTGTCTGCCTACCTGTCTGTCTGACTGTCTGTCTACCTGACTGTCTGTCTACCTGTCTGTCTGACTGTCTGTCTGTCTACCTGTCTGTCTGACTGTCTGTCTGACTGTCTGTCTGACTGTCTACCTGTCTGTCTGTCTGTCCACCTGACTGTCTGTCTGTCTACCTGTCTGTCTGTCTGTCTGTCTACCTGTCTGTCTGTCTGACTGTCTGTCTGACTGTCTACCTGTCTGACTGTCTACCTGTCTGACTGTCTACCTGTCTGTCTGTAGTTATGGCCTGTGTCCTCACATGACTGTGGAGAACAGAGATCGTCTGAGAGTCCGTGACCTGCTGACGGCGTACTACGACCTGGACTACCATCACAACACCCGAGGATCAAACTACTGGAGGAACAGGTGAACTCATATGGCCGTGGTCAGTGGACACATGACCTTCAATCCTGTATCAGTTTGTAAACTTGGACACGCCCAGTTACCTGAAGTCCACTGACTTTTGTCAGAAAACTGCACCAACAGACACAGAAAAACATACCTGACCACCCTGTGACCTAAGATTTAGTTGTTAAGCCCCACCCTCTATGTCTTGTTGCTAGGGTGATGAAAGTTGCATCTAAATATGCTGGGCGGGGCCTGACATTTTCAGTAGCCAATAAGAAGGACTTCCTGTCTGAGCTGGAGGATGACTTCGGTCTGGGAACGTCAGATGGAGGAGAGCTGCCATTCGTCACAATCCGGACCAAACTGGGTCACAAGTACACCATGAGAGAGGAGTTCACGTACGTAACTGATCATCCTAATTAGTGTGTCATACCTTATAAGTTATTGTATTTATTGCTCAGCAGTATGACCTCACACGTGTTGAACCAATCAGATTACAGTTATGATTCCTTTGCATGATGTTTCAGGGAGAAAGTCCAGAATTTGAATTGGTAACTTGTGTTTCAGGAGGGATGGTCAGTCCCTGGAGAGGTTTCTAGACGATTACTTCACAGGTCGACTCAAACGTTACGTAAAGTCTGAACCTGAACCTGAGAGAAACTCTGCGGCCGTCAAGGTGAGTCTGACTGACCTTTATTCATGAGTGGTCAGTAGAAATCACGTGGTGAGAGAGAAGACGACATGTAGCACGTCCTGGTGGACTTTGAAACAGTGACTTTGGGGGAATCAGGTCATCTGGTCTTAAAGGAGAGGGTATCCTATTCAGGTAGCCAATCAGAAGACAGTGTCACCATATGTGAGCTGTTAGTATTCCTTTTTAAATTTAACCCGAGTTAAAAAAGGTCAACATTTCTCTTGCATTATTTATTTATTTATTTATTGTTTATTTAGCAGGGACAATGCACACTACATATATAGTAACAGATATAGCAAAGAGCTCATTTTCATCTGTAGTCCCTGATGCACAGGTTACAACAATTATAATAAATCAGCACAAACACAATAAAAACTATACAAAAGGTCTAGAATACAGAGCAAACCCAACCCTCCCCCCACAGTGTCCTAGTGTCCAGCTAGAGAGTAACACATCAACAACTCATTCAAACCAGACACTGAATGATCTTATACAATAATATTGATAACACAATATAATGTGTGTCAGGTAAATACTCTGATAAATGACATAAGGATAAATGTTAGCCCGTTGGAGAAGCTGAGAAGCTAACATTGATGTTGGCCCGTTGGAGAAGCTAACATTGATGTTGGCCCGTTGGAGAAGCTAACATTGATGTTGGCCCGTTGGAGAAGCTAACATTGATGTTGGCCCGTTGGAGAAGCTAACATTCATGTTGGCCCTATAAAATGAGATAAACAAATTTGTTCCCCTGACTTGTGTTGGTAGCGTCAGTGTTTGATTTGAATGAAATGTTTGTGTAACTTATTGTGACTTCTGCACGGCTATGTCAACTCTAGAAAGTTAAAACACACGAATGGTTCATTTACAAAAACAGATATTTATGCTTACATTTATTCCTTGCTCTTAATCATCATCAACAACAAGCTAATCTTTAACAGCACATTCGCTGACTGATGTTAGCATTAAGGTGGCTCCGGTTCCAATTTTGTCATTTGCTAATGTTAAAATCATAATGGTAACATGCTAATGTGGCTTCAAACGTCGATACCTCTGCTGCAGGTGGTTGTTGCCGAGTTGTTTGATGCTGTTGTCAACGATCCGGATAAAGACGTTCTGATCCAGTTTTACTCTCCATCCTGTCCACACTGCAAGAAACTGGAGCCAGTCTACAGAGAGCTGGCTGACAAGGTATGTTAACCATCATCATCATCATCAGCATCTTCATCATCAGCATCAGCAGCAGCTCATGAACACTGTTTCAAGGAGCTTTATGACTACATCTCCCACCAACCCTGTTGCTTCCTGTCCTGAGAGCAGACTGACTCGGCCTTTTCAACGTGGACCCTCCCCACAACGCTGTCGTATAGTGAACTCTGGTCTATGGCCACCTTTTCACCAGGATGAATAGATTTATTTATCAATCTGATACTTACCATTAGAAGTGGGTTTGAGTTGACTCCAGGGGTGATTTGGGGGTAAGTAGAGGGTTTGGGGGAGTTTTAGAGGAGCCCCGTTTTGTTGTGAAACAGCATGACTGACTTTCTCTCTGGGAGCCGACTTCCCAGCATGCATTTCACATCAACCAGTGATGGGGGAGAACTCTCATAGATGAATTTAGTCCAAAAAGCTGGTTCTTTAGAGAACGTCACAAACCTGCAACAGAATGAATGCTTCTGCTGACGTGCAGCAGGACCAAGAGATAATATGAAGAGATGCTATTGGCTGTTGGATCAATCAGGAGCTGCAGTTTGTGGTTCTGCATCTCATTGAATAAAACTTACTTCATGGTTTAGTTCTAGTTCTGTTTTATTCAGGGTTCCTCCTCCATGAATGTTTTTTCTCTGTCAGCTCTACTCCGATCCAAACATCGTCATCGCCAAGATGAATGCTGCTGACAACGACGTCCCACTGGGTTACGACGTCCACGGGTGAGAACAGTTCATAAAACAGGTCTCATGTTGATGAGGAAGCACATCTTCATCATCTCTTTGTCCTCAGGTATCCAACCATTTACTTCGCTCCAGTGGGCAGAAAGGATGAGCCCATAAGATACGAGGTAAAATACTTCATCATTAATAATGGTAACATTGGTGACATCACAGTGACATCACCTAAGGTCATATGACATCTCTCCCATGTCTTTAAGGGTGGTCGAGAGCTCAAAGACTTCCTAAAGTTTCTGAAACGCGAGGCGAGTCACGGTCTGTCGTTCAGTGGGTCGAAGGACGAACTCTGATGTCCACCAATCAGAACTGGCAAGCTGGTATCCATGACAACGTACTGTGGAGGGGAGGGGGGACAAAGTCCCGACCCTGCTGACTGATCTGGACCTGAATCTGGAACAGAGATGGTCCAGATTCCCTCTGATATCATGGATAACACCATCATGATGTCATACATGACATCATCCATGGCATCACCAGGCTGCCAATCAGAACATGGTTTGGTTATTTTATTCTTATTTATTTTTGGATGAAGTCGGCTGGAGTGATACCAGCAATAAAAATCATGTTTAGCTTTAATTAGAAACAAACATTTTATGTAAAAAATCTTTTAAATGAGGTCATTTTTTGTTTGTTGTGTTTGAGACATTTTACTTTGTTAAAACTAACCTGTCAGTCAGATCAATGATCTAAAATATTCTGTTAAATGAACATAATGCTTGTTTATCTATATCTGCCATTTATCAATAAACGAGATGTATATAAATACATCAAAGTATAGAAATGCTCACATTTGGCTTTGAGCTCTTTTATGAACCAAATGATGAATCTGCCTCATGTTTTTCATGTTCCGACCCTCCTGCTGCCGTCAGACGTCGACATTAATAGATTATTTGTCAGTTTTCAAAATTAAAGAGTTTGTTTTTATGTTAATTAATTAGAATAGTCCTGTTGACATCTTTAATTACAATATAGAGTGATTTCAGAGGTTTTTATTTTACGTGATATTTTCATTACTCCTCTGAGCTCAAAGTTCACAGCTGCTGTTTTTTTTTTCATTTTTATTTTGTGCAAGAAGAAATGCATCTTATTTATTGGTGTTATTATCTGTGGATATATTATTTATTTATTTGTATTTATTATAAGATTATTTCTGATGACTGGAGGAAGACTGAAGCTTTGCTGTATTTTATAAAACTGACTGAATGCTAAAAGTGCCGTTAAATACGACCATCAGAAATCAACATGAAACATTTGTGTCTTAAAATAGATCATCAATGAAAGAATACACAGGTTATAGAATAATGACATGAAAATCAATATTTAATTCAATTACTTTCATGATTGAGTAAAGAATTATATTTGTTTTGATGATTACTTTATGGTAATATGTATTCAGTGTTCATTACTTGTCTCATTTGCTGTGAACATTTGATGATGTACATTTTTATTCTTAATTATTTCACGTTTTAATGAATAAAAGGAGAACAAAGGGAAATGTTTTATTTACTGTACACATTAACTACAACGCTGAAAACACCCTTCTATCCTACATGCTGGACCGTAAAGACTTCCTAGGATTGATCATTTAGTCTTCATGGATCCACTAATATTGAGTTTTTGTTTAAAATATAAGAAATTATCCAAAATATGATAAAAACTCAACTTCTGACTAACGATATTATAATAATCACAGTAAATGTGTTGTTTTCTCCATAATTGGTTGGATCTCATATTTCCATAGATCGCTTTAACTCTTTCATCTCATTGAATCCATTGGTTGAAGCGTCTGTCCATCATATCATTCCCTCTGCTCATTGGTCAGCCTTGTAGTTGTTTTCCCGCCCCATTGATTGAGCCCTCCTTCCTCTTGTGCCTCCTAGAAGCTTCCAGGCCGCCGCAGGACGACACGCGCAGTCAAAATGTTCGGCCAGCAGGTTTTAGTGCTCAGTAAGTATCTGAAAAACATTTTAACTTCAACCTTACAGCTTTTACTCCAACATGGTGGCAGCTAGTTCCTGGTCCTGTCTCCCAAATGTACACGGTTACCGTTAGAGCGGCCTGACTGCGACACAAAGCTGAGACCGGCCACCAACCAGCGGCGGAGCATGTGCTTCCTCCCACTAACCAGGCTAACTGTTAGCATCGCTGTTTAGAGACAACGAGACACCAGTGTTAGCATCGTTAGCTTGTGTCGTAACGGAGAGTATGTCAGGTTGGCCTAAGTTGCCTCAGCCTCGTTAGTCAATATGGAGCTAGTAGGCTAACTCCTACTAGCTCCATTTATAATTAGCATGTACGTAATAGAATACATTTAGCAGTGTAGCTTAAATGTGGAGTTACAGTGGCTGTACAATGTATCTAATGATAGCTAACAGTGCTAATGTAAGCTAACAGTGTGTAGACCCGCCTATGTCATTGCCCCTTATATTTTTTACAGTATTTATTACATCTTTTAAAGCTTTACGGGTATGAATGGGTATGTGTATATATTTTAAATCTTATTTTATGCTCTAACTGAGTTTCGTTGTATAACATGCAGTGACAATAAAGATCTATATCTGTTAGCCAGCGGTGCTAACATTAGCTTACAGTTTACAGTGTGACTGTTACTTATGAGGTGAACGCTGCTCAGAGACCATTTCATGCCGTATTGATCAGTAAATGATGGGTCCGTTATTGGTTATTATTTTAATGGTGAAACGTGTAAATACTGTCTTATTTTTAGATGCTCCTGCTCTTATTTTAAGATATAAAAGTGAATGTCGTGAATGGCCATAATATCTTCATTACTGATTATTGTTTTTAGGTCCATAAGTGATCATTGTGAGTTGGTAATAGCCGATAACTGATCAATCAACTGATATCACCCACCACCCTGCAGAGAAAAATGACAGGAATGACAGATTTTTGACTGTAGTAGAATGTGGATGTCCTTATGTTAGTGTTGGAACATCACAGGACAGCAGTGAAGAGTCCAAATGAAGCTGATAGAGGTAGTGATGATGCAGGGAGATGAACTCAGAGGTGGTCTGAGGCTGTTTAATGCATCATAGCATGTGGACAGAGTTTTTCTGAGGAAATGTCTTCTCTGTCACGTTTTAGTGGAATTCTGGCCACAAGTCCACCGGTTTCAGCTGGTACTGCTCCGTATCGTCCAGACAGAAGGCTCCGCCCATATCCGTCTGACCCTCAAGTCAAAATGATTAATACCTAAAGTGTGTTTGTTGTTTTCTCTGCAGACCAGAACATAAAGAGAGAGTCGGGACGTAAAGTCCAAACTGGAAACATCAACGCTGCAAAGGTCAGTATCTCCTTTACAGAGGTGCCCAACCTGAGGGTCGGGACCCTCGGAAGGATCATGAGGCGGATCTGAGACCGTTGCTTTATATTTCAGATGAATGTTTTCTAGAAGATCCAGATCTTTGGTCTGAAAGATTTAAATGTTAGAAATGGAAAAAAACTGACCTTTTGATTTGAACTGGTTGACATTCAGTGAGGAGGTGTGGCCTCAGAGCTAAATGTCAACCTGTCAGCTGTCAGCATTAACAGGATAAAAAGGTTTTGATGGATCCGTTTTGTCACCTGTGTCTCAGACCATCGCTGATGTGATTAGGACGTGCCTCGGCCCGCGGGCCATGATGAAGGTGAGACAACGCAGTGATGATGACCTCATACCCATTTAAGGAGATGTCACATTAACATTAGTCATGCTTGTCATCGTTTATTTCTTTTACGGCTTTTACTGTCTCATAAATGGTTTCATTTATCTGAAAGTTTATTTACTGTTCATTGATTGGCTGATTGTGTGCAGATGTTGCTCGACCCCATGGGAGGCATCGTGATGACCAATGATGGGAACGCCATCCTCAGAGAGGTAAGAGACCTAAGGCTGGTTCAGAACGCCGCAGCAGCAAACGTACTTCCTGTTGACATTATTATTGTCCACAACAGATCCAGGTTCAGCATCCTGCCGCCAAATCCATGATTGAGATCAGTCGCACACAGGATGAAGAGGTGGGAGACGGAACCACATCCGTCATCATACTGGGTGAGATGAATCAGAGACATTCATGATTATTGATTATCATCAGAGACATTCATGATTATTGATCAGTCATCCAGTGGAACAGACACACAGGTCTCTATCTGATTCTTCTTTATCAACACCAGCCTCTGGTCTCAGATCAGTTCTGGTCCTGTTGACGGTTCATAATCCAGTGACCTGTATCTGACTCTAATCTGAGCACATCTGTCCTCCAATCAGCAGACATATGATCATTGATCCATTTTTAAATGAGTCATCTGATCAACAACAAATGTCATTAGTGAGACGACTCATGGTGTTCAAACCCAGATGGACGCTAGCAGTGAATGTATGATGACATCATGTCTGGAACACATCAGGATTGTGTTTTTGAATGTAGTCCAGAAGCTAGAGCTCTGATTGGAGGGTCAGAGCCGCTCCTCCACCTCTCTGATGGAGACTCAGACCAAACTGATGGACTGGTATCAGACATGAAACCTGATCCTACTGATGGCCTGATGACACTTTCATAAACACATTTTAGAGGAACTTGAGGTTGTTTGTTACCATCCAGCCCTCAGTGGATTCTGGTTGTGGTTTTTCACCTTTTGACCTCAAGTGACCACCAAAGTCCTTTTTCTGTTTTCTCTGGTCGTGTAGGTGCAGTTTTAGAATATCTGCATGTTTCTACATCATAGACAAACCCGTATATGACAGGAAGCTGTGAAGCTAACAGCTAACTGTGTGTATTTAGCTGGAGAGATGCTGTCTGTGGCGGAGCAGTTTCTGGAGCAGCAGATGCATCCGATTGTCGTCATCAGTGCCTACAGACAGGCCCTGGAGGACATGCTGGAGGCTCTGAGGGAGATCAGGTACTCACACAGGCTTTTGCTGTGAAAGAGCAGCAGGAAGGAGACCCTCATGCCAGTGTTAGCATTAGCCTTGGAGAGCTTAATTTTTGCTACATCTGGAATCTCATGCTAATGTACTGTTCATTCATAGTTGGGACTATTGAGTGAGAAATGGATGGAAACTAGACAAGCAAAAATGTCTGAGGATGCGGCATGAGCTTCCTGCACACACTCGAGTATCCCAGAATGCATTGCACTGACAGTTGAAGCCCCTCTACAGTTTGTTGTAATTCTAAAAATCAACCTTAATTCTTCCTACGGTCACTTCAACATGTTGCTCAGCATAGACTTCATGATGCTGCAGCCACTTCCTGTTTAACCAGCTGGTTGGTTCTGATAGACACGACTAAAGCGTGTTCATGTTCCCGTCTGTCCTCAGTACCCCTGTGGACACGTCGGACCGCTCCATGATGCTGAAGATCGTTCACTCTGCCATCAACACCAAAGCTCTGAGTCGCTGGTCTGAACTGGCCTGCAGCATCGCTCTGGACGCCGTTCGCACTGTTGAGCTGGAGGAAAACGGACGCAAAGAGATCGACATCAAGAAGTATGCCAAAGTGGAGAAGGTACGCCTCCTGTCCCGCAGCAGTGCCGACGTTCTGGGGGGGTCGCAACACTTACTGAAATTGCCACCGTGTTGTGTTCAGGTTCCAGGTGGGATCATCGAGGACTCTTGTGTGCTGAGAGGTGTGATGGTGAACAAAGACGTGACTCACCCCGGCATGAGACGCATGATCAAAGATCCTCGAATCGTCCTGCTTGACTGTTCTCTGGAGTACAAGAAGGGAGAGAGTCAGGTACGGCACACAAGTCTGGGTTCATCAGACAGGTCGTTTATGTCCTTCTGTAACCTGTAGCCTCTAAGCTAACAGCATTAGCATGTCCCCGTCTGAAGAAGAGGCTCACATGTGTGATGAAGGTTAAACATTAGATCCAACAGCAGGTAAACGATGACAAAGCAGAGAAAGCAAGTTGTTGTTGTTTACCAGCAGCACATGTGTAAATAACGTGTGTGTGTGTCTGTGTGTGTGTGTGTCTTTGTGTGTGTGTGTGTGTGTCTGTGTGTGTGTCTGTGTGTGTGTGTGTGTGTCTGTGTGTGTGTCTGTGTGTGTGTGTGTGTGTGTGTGTGTGTGTGTGTGTGTGTGTGTGTGTCTGTGTCTGTGTGTGTGTGTGTGTGTGTCTGTGTGTGTGTCTGTGTGTGTGTGTGTGTGTGTGTGTGTGTGTGTGTGTGTGTGTCTGTGTGTGTGTGTGTGTGTGTCTGTGTCTGTGTGTGTCTGTGTGTGTGTGTGTGTGTGTGTGTGTGTGTGTCTGTGTCTGTGTGTGTGTGTGTCTGTGTGTGTGTGTGTGTGTGTGTGTGTGTGTGTCTGTGTCTGTGTGTGTGTGTGTGTGTGTCTGTGTGTGTGTGTGTGTGTGTGTGTGTGTGTGTGCAGACGGACATAGAGATCAGTAAGGAGGAGGACTTTGCCAGGATCTTGCAGATGGAGGAAGAATACATCCAGCAGATCTGTGAGGACATCATACGCCTCAAACCAGATCTGGTCTTCACTGAGAAGGGCGTCTCAGGTACGCTGCAACACACAACCACACACCTGGGTCATACCTGAGCAGGTCCTGACTGAACCCGTCCCCACTCACTTATGTAATCTGATTAGGTTTAGAGTAGTCAGGACGTCCCAGGTTAGCTGTGAGTCCCCAGGTCAAAGTTGGTTTGGATAAAACCAGTATGAATGAAACCAGTAAATCCATTATGGATGAAACCAGTATGAATGAAACCACTGAAACCAGTCAGCTGTTGTCCCTCCTGTCTCAGATCTGGCTCAGCACTACCTGATGAAGGCCAACATCACCGCCATCCGCCGTGTGAGGAAGACCGACAACAACCGCATCGCCAGGTAATCCTGTCACTGCTGCTGAGGTCATGTGGTTCACCTGCAGCCAATCAGCTCTCAGTGGAGAACACATCCTTAAATTCTCTCTCTCTCTCAGGGCGTGCGGGGCTCGTATTGTCAGTCGGACTGACGAGCTGCGTGAGGAAGACATCGGTACTGGGGCGGGGCTGTTTGAGGTGAAGAAGATTGGTGACGAGTATTTCACCTTCGTCACCGAATGTAAAGACCCCAAAGCCTGCACCATCCTGCTGAGAGGAGCCTGCAAAGAGATCCTGGCTGTGGGTTCAGTTTTTATTCTGACATGATGAGCAGCATGACTTACTGTGAGGCGTTCAGGGCCCTCTGTGCTGTTAATTTAATGTGTGTGAGGCGTTCAGGGCCTTCTCTGGTCTTAGGCTTAATGATTGTGAGGCTTTCAGGGCCCTCTAAATCTGTGACTGATCCCCAGGAGGTGGAGAGGAACCTGCAGGATGCCATGCAGGTTTGTCGTAACGTGCTGCTGGACCCGATGCTGCTGCTGGGCGGCGGCGCCGTGGAGATGGCGGTGTCCAAGCGTCTGATGGAGCGTTCCCACGCTCTGACCGGCATCGAGCAGTGGCCGTACCGCGCTGTGGCTCAGGCCCTGGAGGTCATCCCCCGAACCCTGATCCAGAACTGTGGAGCCTCCACCATCAGAGTGCTGACATCACTGAGGGTACAAAAAAACTTTATTTGAAATGAAGTAAACCTTTATTTAAACCACGCCCCTCCCTCGATGTGAAATAAAACGATGTATGACGCCTGTTTGTCCCGCAGATGTTTCTACTCTGATTTTTATCTAATTCAGATCTTGTTAAATGTTATTGATTATCGATTGATTATGTATCAACTGTCTCGTTCAGGCCAAACACACTCAGGACAACGGTGTGTGTTGGGGGGTTAACGGAGAGACCGGCTGTCTGTCTGACATGTCGGCTCTGGGCATCTGGGAGCCGCTGGCTGTCAAAGCTCAGACCTACAAGACCGCCGTCGAGGTCCGGGATACACCCCTGATACTGATCAATAACACTGATAACTGATCGATACTGTCAGCTCATCGTAACCCTCCTCTCTCTGTCCAGACGGCCATCTTGTTGCTGCGTATCGATGACATCGTCTCTGGTCACAAGAAGAAAGACAAAGACGAACAGATGGGTGGACAGGGAGCCGAGTAGGTCCATGTGGGTCCATGTGGGTCCATGTGGGTCCATGTGGGTCCAGGTCAACTTCAGAGTCACTCCGACAGTCTGTGTGTGTGTGTCTTTGTCTGTGTGTGTGTGTCTTTGTCTGTGTGTATCTGTGTGTGTGTGTGTCTGTCTGTGTGTGTGTCTTTGTCTGTCTGTGTGTGTGTCTTTGTCTGTGTGTGTGTTTGTCTTTGTCTGTGTGTATCTGTGTGTGTGGACCAGTCGACTCACTCAAGTTAACAGTTAATAAAGTTACAGTTCAAATCCTATTTCTTGTGCCTGTTTTAATAAAGTTCACATCTCCTCAGCTCCCAGTTAGCTGCATGGCTAACCGAGCTAACTGTCTGACAGTAGCAAGAAAAAGTCAAGTGTGTCCACCAGGAAACTCCAAAAACCGCCTCACTGCTGGATTCCTGTCTAACTGGCCTCAGGTTGTGTTCACTGTCTCCTGGACCCGCTACAGTTAGCAGCACTTAGCTTTTCTTGTTGCTAATACAATTGCAATCCAGCAGTCCAAGTGGGATTCAGCAGGAACCCTAAATTCCAGATCAGCAGCAAGTGCCAGACCAAAAAAATGTTACATAATGAAAACCCCTAAAAATATAATAGTTTAATTATAATACTATTATAATTATGACTAATTATAATATACTACTGTAATTATGACTAATATAATACTACTGTAATTATGACTAATATAATACTACTGTAATTATGACTAATATAATACTGTAATTATGACTAATTATACTGTAATTCTAGCAGCATAACAAAGGTGTGATTGTTGAAATGAATTTGGTTAAAGTTCCTTTAAGCTTTGGGGGCGGGGCCTTCTGTGTGGTCAGCTGCCAAATGACGGAGGGGGTCATGTGACCGCAGTCATAAAGATGGCGGCTCCGAAGGGGAAGCGGAGCTGCGGAGTTTGCTCGGTGATTTTTCTGTTGTCGGTTTTCAGCTCGTGTCTCAGTTTGTTCAGCGGAGGAGAAACTTTAAAGAGAAAGGTGAGAAAACATCCGAAATATTTACCATGAAGAAGAAACAGGAAGTGAGACTCACGCTGTGATTGGCTCAGACGTGTTTCTGTAGATACTTAACATTTAGCTGCTTCCAGAAAACCATCATGAACGCGATGAACCAGTTTAAACCCTGCAGAAATCCTTGAATCCAACCCGGTGAAAAATAAAAACTTCAGTTTATGATGGAAGTTTGACCTGATTTTTGGGAGTTGATTTTATAAACTAAAGGCATCACTTTAAATACTGTTTAACCGACTTTCATTCCATTCATTTAGGTAAAAAAAAAAAAAAATAATATAAAAATAAAAATAAACGTCATAATGTGAAGCTGTTTGTAGTTGTAGGTTCTTCTGTCATTTTGTTCAGGTGTTTCAGTTTTACATCATACATGTTGACGTGGAACCAGACGAGTTATTAAAGCTTTAATCCAGAGGGTTTCAGTGTTTAACCTCTGGCATCTTCCTAAATAAATAAAACATGATAAAAATGTTCTGACGTCATTAATCTATATGGGACGTTTTCATGCTCATATTTGTTCATCACTTTTTGTCCGTTGACTAAAACGTGTCCTGATTAACGTTACATTTAAACATAACATCAGTCAATTTATGTTTTTAATTTGCTTTTTAATTTAAAAAAAAAAATATTTACCTCCAACAAGAAGCTCGTGTTTCCACCAGCGTCTGTCTGTCACCAGGAATAAAAGTGCTGATCAGGTTCTGATCAATGTTCTCTAGAGGTATGGTACGGTCCAGGACCACCCATCAGGTTCTGGTGGTGATCTTGATCATCATCTGGATCCAGAATGTCTTTAAAGGATTCTTTATCATTGTGGGACAATTACCAGATTTTATCTTCCAACTTCCTGGATAACGTCTACAATGATTGGACAAAAATGACACAATGACATCATCATAAGATCTAGAACACATCAGAGTCTGGTCTGGATCCAAGTCATAATCTGGATCTGGTTTATTTATAGGGCTCATAGAAAATTCACTACTGTGAGATAAATAATAATAGTAATGATCCAGACTGACCTGAGATCAGATTCAGTTTGGGGTCAAATTTAAGCTCCTGATCTAGATCCTGAAGAAAACCACCATCAGTGAAATCTATTTTTTTCTAGAATAACTAGCAGACTAATAATGATACCAATGGGATCCAGATTTTAGGGGCAGGTTTTCATGGTCCAGGATCACATGATGAGGGTCAGTCTATCAGAGGACTGATGGTTTTAGGGGACATGATGAGGGACACTGAGCTGCTTTGTGGAGGTTTGTTCTGTCTGATCTAGATCTTTCTGTCTGCAGGATCATATAAAAACTATTTGACAGATTTTCATGAAACTAGGATGGTGGACATGTGACACTGAAGAACTCAACATTTAGGGTTTTGTCACGAGGCCCCGCCCAACACCCCACAAAGTTCAGTAAAAGTTGGTTCCTAACTTTGGGACGAATCCTGCTGACAAACAAACCAATCAGTGGATGAGATGATGAATCTGAGCTGAGTTTTCTTCTGTTTGATGCAGATTATTTTCATTCTGAGACAAACTGACCTCATCCATCATTTTCTTCATGTGTTCATGTGTAGATAAATGTTCTCATTCACATGTTCACTGATGACTGACGGAGGTCTGGCTCTTCTCTTCTCAGTTGTTGGTAGAGTTAAACCCTGGCTCATCCTCGCCGCCACCTGGTGGTGACCTGCTGCATGTGCGAGCTGTGGGAGACAATGACACGCTTCACTTCCTGTTCTGCAGCCAGGGGGCGCCAACGCTGCTGCTCGTCCACACGAACACGACCGCTTCGACCATCAAGGTCTGTTTTTATCTCGTCTGTAACACAAACGTCTGCCGACTCTCTGAGACATTGACAATTAAGTTTATTCATTTTGAACAGGATGACCTTCTGTTGCTCCTCATGTGCAGGAGTCCTAACAAACAGTGTATTTACACAGCCAACACTGCGCGGGGTGCTGTGGGTTAAAAAAGTTAATAAAGTAATAATAATTCATCTTTATAAAGGCGTTGTTTTATCTAGTTTCCCACAGGCCAACCAGCCAATCACTAACAAGAATCTGATCTGAGCCAGAGATGCTCGGATATTGCCTATGATTGGTTCAGACCTGTCCAGAATAATCTGATCATGTGACGTTCTTCGTCTCTCTCAGGTGAACTGGACTCAGTTTTTAGATCGTGACCACAGTGGTGGTCTGCAGGTGGAGCCAGAGACCAGCATTCTGTACAGCACCGCGGTCGTCTTCAGCAGGGTACGACACATCCACCTTAAATCTACTAACAGTCTGTCCACCTTAAATCTGCTGACTGTCTGTCCACCTTAAATCTGCTGACTGTCTGTCCACCTTAAATCTACTAACAGTCCGTCCACCTTAAATCTGCTGACTGTCTGTCCACCTTAAATCTGCTGTCTGTCTGTCCACCTTAAATCTGCTGACTGTCTGTCCACCTTAAATCTACCTAACAGTCTGTCCACCTTAAATCTACTGACAGTCTGTCCACCTTAAATCTGCTGAAATCAGGCAGTATTAACTGGGTGTCATCGTCATAGAAACAGATGAATTTGATGATGCGTTTGCTGATCTTTTGCGTCTCAGCTGTTGGAGTATGACGACATCAACGACACGGCTGAACCCACCACTGACTTCCTCCCTCCATATGAGCTGCAGGACGTCACCTGGTCTCGTCTCAACCTGTCGGGTCCGACGGCTCTTCTCTGCGGCGCCTTCACCAACGGGTCGCTCTGCCTGCAGGTCTGTCTGTCGTCATGGTGACATTGAGGTCACAGCGATGGTTTATCATGTGATTTGTCAGTAAAAGAAAACGTGAATCAGTTTGTTTCCATCATGTCATGATGATGACATCAGCAGAGGTTCCATGATAGTTTGAGGTTCCTGCTTTTTTAAAAACTGTTCAGCTTTATTTCCATTAAAAATGTTAAATGTGACGTTAACAGAATTCTTACTGACTTTTTACAGTTGTCGGTGTTTGAGACAGAGGGGCGAGGTCACTCATTGCCACGCCTCCTCCACACAGCTAACTCCTCCCAGTTGGAGGTGTGGCTGGATGGTGTGTTGCCACGGGCGAATCATTCCAGGTTCCTGTTGGAGCTGCAGGCGGTGGGCGGGGCTTACCCTCTAAACAGAGTGGAGATTCGTCAGTCGATCGATGATGAGTTCACGCCGACAATATTCAAGGTGACCAATAACTCATCAGGAAGTTTAAGTGATCAGAAGGAACCTCTTTTTCTCTGATTGGCTAACCATGTTCTAACCTCTCAGGTGTCTCAGTGGGTTCCGTCGGTGGACTCCAGCTCTGACAGTCTGGGTTTCCTTCAGTGGAAGCCAGTGGCGTACCGTCAGTTCAACCCGGCTCTGGAGGACGCCACACCATGCCGTCACTCCGACCCGCTGCCACAGAGCGGCGAGGCGGTGTCAATGGCGTCCTGTCTGATCCGAGCATTCTACGCCGAACTGGAAGCATTTGGTCTGAATGTGAGCTTTGGCCTGGCGGGAGAACCGTTCTACAACAGCACCAAGTTCCTCAGCTGGTGCGTTTAAATTTCAATAACTTTATTTAAGATTGATATGAGCGTAAACTGATTGTTCTTCATGTGTTTCCTGCAGGGCGGTGTTGTTGGGCTCAGGCTCGCCTCCTACCGACTCCTTCTCGCCGTTGGTTCTCAGCATGATGGCGTTTGGTCTGGGGACTCCCATGATCCTCCTGCTGATGGGCGGATTCTGTGTCTGCGTTCGAAAGAGAGCAGTGACCGCGGCCTATGAGCCAATCAACTGAAAGACTCAGGTGACATCACTCTGACCATCCAACCAATCAGAAGCCAGGAGACTTTTTGAAATGTTTTCTTTTCCTGCTTCTGTTTTTACTGGTGGAAAAACGTCTTGACTGAATAATTATTTTAATTATTGCAATAATTCAGCTTCATGATGTGACCTTTAGGATGTCGTCTATGAAGGAGGAAGGCTGTTCTAAATCATATCACAAATAAAGAGTACATAAGACATAGGTTCAACTCCCTTCATAGTACAGCTCTCTGATAGGCTGATCTACCTGTGCAGGTAAAACCCAGACCTCGCCCAGTGTAAGTGGGTGTGTCTGATGGATGGACCTCTCTTTCTCATCCATTTGTTTATTTCATCTTCAACTTCACCGAAAAAATTTACATATTTACAGTTACATTTTCATCGTGCTTGTTCAATTCAAAACTATTCAGAAAAGACCAATCAGAGTCTAGCGAGTGGTGAGATCAACCAATCAGGTGATGGGGGATTTAAAACTCATGACCAGACCACAGATCCAGTTTTTATTCATTTATATCAAGAAAATAGTTTTACTGCGTGCAATTTGGAACCAAGGTTGTGATGTCAAAAACAAATGATTGATGACATCATCTCTGACCAATTAAATCAGATCAAACATCAATATTTAAATGATGCTATCAAAGCATTACTTTTGGAGGAAAACCAACCAGTTTTCAGCTTTGAGATGAATGTTTTCATGGTAGACCCTCGAAACCCCCAGTCCAGAGTCTGATACACCAGCTGAGCCCAGGACTCCGAGGGTGTCCTGGATCATTTGGAGATTTTGACCTCAACCCAAATGAAGTTGGCCACTTTGAATGTAGTGGGGGGTTTTCATGCTGTGGTTGACCTCAGAGATTTAACCTGCTTGACTTGAAAAGTGTCCAGAAAAACCACCAAAGTTCCTGATGACTTCACAGCGCTGCCTAAAAACTCACAGGTGCAGCGAATTTTCCTTGTTTCACTATGAAACAAAAGTGGTAACACAGGAAGTCCAATCGGGTCCAAATGTCATGTTTGCTAAACAGCCCAGCAGAGGTTGAAGTCACGCCACCTGCTGGCAACAGGAAGTAAGCCTTACATGACAGTCACTGATTATTTTGGACTGTCGTCCGGTAGAGAGGTGGCGGCTGTCGCAAGGCCGCCTGGAAAAGTTCAGGCAACACAATTCAACTCTCGTCTGTCAGACCAGGATCACTGAGGCTCAGTTCTGATCCGGTTCAAGCTGGTTTAGTTCCAGTTTGAGCTGCGTTTTTTTAGGAATCTGGTTATTATAAGATCCAGTGGTTATGATTCAATGCAACCATAACTCTTGATCGATATGTTTGCTATGTTCCAACTTCCTTATATCTCAGCTGTTGGTACATTTGAGTCAGATTACAATGCTGCCATCTAGTGGTCAGGAGTCAGTAATGTTTTTAAAGTTTAATCTTTAAACATAGCAAAAATAGTAACAAGAAACAGCCCAAAGTGACCAATCAGACGGTCAGATATCAAAGTGGTTTGTGCTTAAAGGTTAAAGGCAGCACTAAGAACACGGCGACACTCGGGCCGTGTTTTTAGTGTGTTTAAGTTTAATCACTCCTATCTACGTTCAACCAGACTGTAGCTCAAGCTGAACTTACTGAAATAAAGATGTTCATCTTTTAATGAGAACATTTCAAAACAGCTGAGAAACGTCTGCTGCTCGTCGTTCTGTTTCTAAATCCACTTTAAATAAAGTTGAAAATAAACAGTCTAGTTCTCTGCAGGTCAATACTGCTGCAGCATTAAACCACACTCAGTCCAGGTCCCTTTGGTGGCCTAGATGGACTCGATTTGGCGGCGGACCTTCTCAGAGGCGAGGCGGTCCAGCCAGTGCTGACGGACAACCACCAGGATGCCGAAGAGAGCCGTCAGAGCCAACATGGCGGCCTCGAACTTCCAGAAGAGATGTTCTTCCATCACTGCAGAGCGGCAGCTGGGGGGGGGTCATATTGATATTATTAATTAATGATAATTAGTTGTTAATAAAATCCAGAGGTTGGGAGCTAAATCTCAAGTCATCAGTAAAGACTGAAGTCTCACCTCTTGTGCTCGTCCCTGTTGGATCTGGTGCAGTTGACTCGCTCCACGTATCCCGTCGGTTCGCAGGCCGACCACGACCTCTGACACACAAACAACACATGCTGTTGTCATGACAACAACCAGGTGATCTCATGAAGTACATTTGAAGTGGACACTTACCGTCTGGAAGGCATTACACTGCAAACAGTCTGTGGTCACCACGAAATCCTCCTGCTGCCAGCAGGGGCGGGCGACCTCTGGTTTCACTGCTGCTGCAAGAGACAAAGGTCAGAGGTCAGAATGTTCTATTCATTCACATGGTGGTTATTTTCCCAGCAGCCCTTGCTGATGCCGTATAAAGATATGGACGCGTTTGTACCTGAAGTTTTCTCATCGCCCAGCAAAGCTGCTCCAAACACTCTGAAACACAACGACACATCAGACCCTGTCAAACTAGAACTTGCAAACTTCTAGAACCCTGTTAAGGACCCCTGATGTCACACAGACCTGAGAGAGACGAGGCCCCAGAACAGAGCGTGGAAGACGAGCATTCGAGGCCGACAGCAGGCCACAGGGATCCGACAGTCGCTCTCCATCAGCCGGCTCCTCCACCAGGACGACACCACAGCCACCCTGACGCTACCACTGAACTGGTGACTGACCAGTTACTGACTGGTTCTGGACTTGTTTACCGTCTGACTCGCAGCTGGTTTCTGTTCACATGGTGATTTGAGAGAATGGAGGGTTTTAGGACAGGCTGCTGAAACCTGAAAGAAAAAACAATCAGTCTGATTGGTTCTGATTTTATCAGCACATCGATCAATAAGTCTGATGTTTCCTTAAACTGGTCTCTATGTTCTTCATGGTTTAATATCTCAGTTTACTATGCTGCCATCCATGAAGTAAAAAAACATAACTTTTTTTTAAATTTGAAAAGTGTAAAAATCTTTTAAGAGTCATTTGATAAAGACGCTGAGCAGCATTTTATAAATGGATCCGATCCACGAACAACATCATGGTTACTTCAGGACAACAAACAGGAAGTTTCTACATGCAGTGTTCAGATACTTAATGTTAGTAACTGAATAAACCAGTTTAATTTTAGTAACGGTAGCTCAGCTTGTTTCTATGGCCGGTACAGCCTGCAGACTCTGATAAGAGGGGCAGCGACCTGAACGCCGCTGCCAGCCTGCCATCCAGAGAGCGCTGAGGATAAAGGCCGAAACACTCAGTGAAGGTTGGGCACCTCCTGAAGACCTCAACTGGCTCCACCATCACCCACAACTCTCCCACAAGTGCAGATGCCATCAGGATAGTGTAACTACCAAGGGATTAAATCATCTAGTCCTCGGAAGAACTGATAACTTCAGATCCAGATGTCCCACAAAGAAGATTATCGTTAGTCAATCATCTAAAAAGTGACGTGACTGAAACAGGAAGTTGTCTGTAAATGTTTTAATGTCTGTCCATCTGGCCCACAGCCGGAGCTGATGACTTATTATTATGTAGTTATTGATGACCACTCATAACTATTTTGATAACTTACTCATGTTAAAGACTAAACAATTAAGAAACTAATTTGTCAACTAATTGATAATGAAAACCACACAGAGTCTGTAAAGCTGCCTGTATGTTTGTCAATGATAAATCAATGATAATAATCAGTAGTTGCAGAATCTCCATATATTCCTACGTTCATCTCACCTGCAGAGATCATTAAAGTAATTAAATAACTTATGTAATTAGGAACTATTTGAGCTACATTAGAACCAAACTACAGAGTTTATCCAGCAAACTTCTGGAAGTCAATTATAATCTCATTAATCATAACTTAAGACAAGCGTTAGCGGGTTAGCTAACAAGCTAACAAACCCAGTCATAACCCGTCGAGACTAATTGAACGATTTAATTAGAAATCGTAAAGAGGCGACAGTCCAGCTGTTTGTCTGCTAATGCTAACAGTTTGCCTGCTAACAGTGTATTTAACTTTGGCTAAGGTTAGCTTAGCGCCAGATCTGACCACTCACCGTAAACGGCCGCCATTTTAAAGTCAACGCGGGAACACAGAAGAGAGAAAACGTTTTCTATGTCGAAGAGACACAACGTGACCGTTAATCTACCGATTTAATCCACCGAGTGAGTCCGCGGCCTGAGTCCGACGGGCTAGCAGTCTTAAAAACACACAGATGCTTCCGGTAGGGGGATTTCAAAATAAAATATATATCCTTAGATTTCACGTTTGTTATGAAAGAAACCCACATCGAAATATTCTTTTTTTTCACCTTAATATCTATTTAATTATTATACATGCCGAAGGTGATAGTTAGGTGTTTGTCATGACTCTTGTACAGGAAGTAACATCAAATGGGACTATTAACCTTTATTTTGAAGACGTGAATGTGTCACTTCCTGGCTCCTACTTGTTTCCTATAGCAGCGTTCCGTTCCATAGTGGAGATAAACACATGTCCACTCGAAACACCCTGCAACGTCATCAACGCTGACGTCACATCCCCGTCCGTCATAACATTAAACCTTAACAACTCGGATAGATGTGACTGTTAAAATTTTCAGCTAATGAAATCCAAACATTTAAACAACTGATCTCTAAACTTCTATTCAAACATATGTGAGTAAATGTAATCAGATTAATTCAGTGTCATTCCTAAATGGATTATTATGCAGATTGTTTACATATTATAATGTAATCAGATTACATAATATTCAGAGTATTATGTATATTCATATTATGTCGTCCTTAATAAACGTGAGTGGTCACAAATTAAATTAACAAAATATAATTTCCCACATCCGTAATGAAACCCCACATGGTGACGCCTTTATGAGCTCCATTGTTTGAATGCACAGATCGTGAGAAGAGTGTTGCTGCTCTATGATTGTAGGAAGTGACACTGAACGAGCTGATTGTCAGTGAATGCAGCTGCACCATCAGAAACCGGTAAAAAGCCCAACTTCAGTTTGACATGACAGTAAAATTTTGAATTTAAATTCCACTTCAACAATTCTGCATCTTACATTAAGTTTCTCCTGGTCAGAGTGATCCAGACATCCTGAGCTGAACTGACTAATCAGAACTGAATGATTTCAATGGGAAACCTTGTATGAGCAGCGTCCAGTGATGAGTCATACTGATATCTGAGACGTCTGGAACTATACTGAGCAAAATCTATAATCTTAATTCTGGATCATAAGGTTCAATTAATAATGGTGGAGGAAGTGTCGCCTCTGCTGACTCCTGCATACATCCACAAGGAGGAGTTTCTCTCCATCACGTGGTCTGAGTCGCTGCTCTGCTTTAACAGAAGTTTTAACCGTTTGTGCCAACAGACGATAAACAAACAAACTACCCACCAAGAGCAGCTCAGTGATTGGACGAGGAGGCTGAGGATGACATCCTGCCCCCTCTATGATGAGACCCTCTACTGTAACCAGTTCTATCTTCATTCAAACTTCTGACATTTATTAAAGTGTAAAAACTTAAGAGGAGAAAAAACGTTGACGTAAACACAAGAAGTTTGTCAGAAGGTCAAAGGTCAGGCCGTGATGTCATGAGAATGGTTTAAAATCCTCATTTCAGGGACTGTGGATGAAGAAATGTGAACACCTGGATCCCCGTGGACAGAGGCACACCTGGCCAGACTGAATGGTTTGACTCCACCCCCACCAGCAGAACTTTTCCAGGTTACACTGAGAGAGAGAGACATCATGTCATTGCACTACTCTGCTGTGACATCATCAGGACTGCTGGTCATGTGACTGTACCAGGACGGTGACTCTGCGTCTCCTCAGGCGTCGACAGAGTCCAGGAAGTCGACTGAATCCTTTCTTCTTCTTCTGGGAGGTGACGACGGTCGAGTTGAGCGACACGCCGACCTGACGATCAACAACGACACGTAGAAACGCCGTTACATCAGCTAAAACCAGTACTGCATTACGACTACTTCTACATGTGGTCATAGTATTAGTGCTTAATACTAGTACTATCAATACCGGGCCAGTGGCTCAGTGTGTACTAGGTTCCATGTTCTCCCAGCATGCACCTGTCCTACCTGCAGTTGTGGCGTTGCAGGTGTGAAGTCAGGCAGACTGCAGTCGACTCTGTGCAGACAGCCAATCAGCAGCAGAAACATCACAAACACACACAGATTCATCGTACAGTCAGTCAATCAATCATCTGTTCATAAACAGCCCCGCTCTGCCGCTCTCTCTCTTCTCTTCTTCATTAGTGTGAATACAAACAGGAAACAATAATCCCCATAATCTGGTTCAGGAGCCACATGACCAGATGATGACATCACACTGAGGTTACTAAAGTTCACTCTAAGACAGAAGAAGTTTTTGATCATGTTTACATAACTTATTCAACTGAATTATTGATCTGTTCATTTATTGATTTGTTGGCTGTTTGTTTTTGATGAATGTGGGTATGCTTTGACTACAACAAAGTAAAAATACTCCATTACAAGTAAAAGTAGTATTCTTACTTGTAATGGAGTAACCTTTAATTAAAGTATATCATTTACATTTAATGTTCTGGACTAATGATCAGGACAAACAGCAGCTTCTGTATCAGTTTTTATTTGTCATTAAGTAAGTTTGATTCAGTGACATCATTCAGCCTTTAGTACTGCAGTACACAAGTGAGACAATATACAATACTATAATATCTGTGTACATGGAGTATTACGAAAGAAAGTTAAAACACGGCTTTAAAAGCAGAATAAAGAGGAACGTTAGTTTTATCATATTTAGTCACATGATCCTGTTTTTAGTCCAGGTTTAAAAGTCTGGACATTTTAGTCTGATTGTATCAAAGAAAACTGTCAGTATTTTAGTCTAGTTTAATAAAAGTGTTGACATTTAAGACATCAGGTTATTAACATTTCAGACCAAACCATTATTTTTTAGCATTTTCCTCTGATTTCATTGATTCCACATCAGATTTATCTGATCATTATCTGATAAAAACAGGTTGAATGATTCAAAATGCACTTTGCACAAAGTGTCTGGTCTGATGATGATGATGATGATGATGATGTCACTTTTACTTTACATCCAGACATGGAACATGTTCTGATTGGCTGATTTATTTTGAACCACGCCCAGCTCCAAGCCAGTGAGCCGGGCTTCTTATTCATTTAAAGTCTGACAACAGGTTGAGATGGTTTCAGCCCCAAAACCTCTAATCATTGTTTTACCAGATAAAACTGTGAGACTCTGAGCTCCAGATATCCTGAGGAACCTTCAGAAGAACCAGATACTAGATGGTTCCATTAGTCTTTGGCCCCTATACCCAGGTTGGACCACCCATTGGTGCGTCAGGACCGCTGAGGGCCTCCATCAGAGCTTCCTCTGGCTCCACCCTGCCCAGACATAGGTCACCATCTTTAGGGTCCTATTGCACACACCCACCCTCCACCTTCCTGACAGAGTGGGTGGTGGCCCCTCGGGGTTGGGATCCCACCTCAGCCGGAGCAGCACAGGAAACCAAACTGCTGCAATGATCAGAATATTTAGAAATCGTAGTTTAGAAAAAAACCTGTAATATTTAGTCTCCACTTTTTTATGGATGAAAATTGTTTATATTTTAAAACTACATTTTAGTCTTTTTTTCATCAACAATATTTCATGTTGATTTAATCAGAGTTTGATGACATCATCCTGTCTCTTTTTGTCAGAAGAAATCTCGCTCATTGTATCGTACACATGTATTGCATCATGCTTGTATTATGGCTTCACTGCCCCCAGTGATTTCAGGTGGAACTTTAAATGAACCTGAAGAAATATAACAGAAGAGTGAAATTTTTAACTCAATGGTTTCTCCCATTGTGACTAATGTGTTGAATGAAGATGTACTTCAGACGGAAAGCTGTCTGCGGTGTGACGGCTCATGTGCTGGACCAGTTCTCCTCTGTATCTGAATCCTTTCCCGCAGACTGAGCAGCTGAAGGCCTTCTCTCCTGTGTGAGTTCTCATGTGATTCCTGAGGCGGTATTTGAAGGCAAACTTTTTACCACACAGGGCGCAGCTGAACATGTCCTGCCCCGTGTGACGCCTCGTGTGTTCAATGAATTTGTTGCGCTGATTGAAACATTTGCCACAAACGGAGCAGCTGTATGGTTTCTCTCCGGTGTGGGTTCTCTTGTGGATTTGCAGACAGTACTTCCTGCTAAAGCTCTTACCACACTCAGAGCAGCTCAGCGGTTCTTCAGCATTAGTTTTCTTAGAGTAGACACCTGACAGAGGTTCAGCCGCCTCCTTCCAGTCTTCATCACTGACTTTAGTCTCAGAACAGTCTCCAGTCCTCTCATCAAGTCTATCTGGATCTGAGTGCCTGGCTGGATCTGGTCGTCCACAATCCTCTCCATCAGTTTTCATCTGCACAGTTTGATGAAGCTGAGGTTTCTCATCATCATCTTCACTCTTTACAGGGACAGGAGTGAATGTGAACTCGGTCAGCCCTTCAAGCTGCTCTCCCTCCTGGCTGGTCCAGAGTTCCTCCTGTTCCTCATTACTGTGTGATGGTTCTGGTGGGTCCTCCTGGTCCATACTGGGCCTCCAGTCCCGCTGTTCTGGGAGAACCTCTTCTTTACTCACCAACAGCAGATGGACATCTGCAGGAAACACTGAAAGACAAACACACATAAAACCAGAAACATTATTTTTAACGGACCACTGCTCACAATAAATGTTTCGGAGAGAAGTTATGAGAGGCAATCACAGCAGAAACTTGAACATCACTCAGCAGAGCTCATACCGCCGCTGAGGTTCAACAGTCCTAGACGTCTGTTTAGCTCCTTCCACCAATGTTTGTGTAAATACATCCAGACATTTCTGTTTAATCATCCATCTTCTTCATCTGATCCGGGGTCGGGTCGTGGTGTCAGCAGACTAATCAGGTATTCTAGACGTCCCTCTCCCCAGCAACACTACACAGTTCCTCCTGGAGGATCCTGAGGCGTTCCCAGTCTCGATGAGATCTGTAATCCCTCCAGTGAGTTCTGAGTCTACCCCAGGGTCTCCTCCCAGTTGTCCAGAAAACCTCCAAAGGGAGGCCCCGGGAAGATCCTAACCAGATGTTGAACCACCTCAACTGACTGCTTTGGATTTGAAGGAGCAGTGCCTCGACTCTGAGCTCCTCCCCCTATCTCTAAGGCTGAGTCCAGGCCCCCTATGGAGGAAGATCCTTTCAGCCGCTGGTATCCACCATCTCACTCTGTTAGTCACTACCCAGAACTCAGGACCACAGGTGAGGGTTGTGCACCATTCAAGTGAGTCCCATCATACAATATGATAGAGAAGAAGTCTTTCACATCATGTGGTGGAAGACACTAAAATCAACCAATGATGGGGGATACCAGTGGCTGGGATTACATGTTGTTCTGGCTGGAAAACAAATGAAAGGGTCACAGGCTGGGGTCCTAGACACTAGGGTTGGGTACTTTGTTCAGTATTATATTACATCAGTACTACCAACAGAGAATCTGGGTAGAAACATTTGCTGTAAAATCTGTACAGGAAACACATCTCACCTGAGGAAACACCTGGTCAAACACTGAATATATCTAAAAGTTCCTGTTCCACCTTGAGGCCCCATTCACATGATTTCTTTTACACGGGAACAACTTTTTCTGATTATTCCAACACCACATGAACGCACTACAAAGTACTGAAAAAAGGTACCGTTGGGTGCTGATGTGTCAGTTTACTTGTTGGCTAAATTGACTGGTGACATTCCCAGGCGTGTCGCAGGCCTGACTTGAGGATCCCGTCCATGAACCTGGAAATCATTTTTAAAAATGATGTGTATTCTTTGAAATGTAGTTTTAACGCAACATCCTCCCCTGCAAGTTAATTGAAGTTTAAAACTTAATCTTTTCTGAACCTGATTATTTTTTGCATTTAAAGTAAAATATTAATAAATAAATAAATATGTATTTGCAAAATGGGTTCGGACATGTTTATTGTGGATGAATGAGTGTGATGAATGAGATACTTAAATAAGACCCATAATCCCTGGTAGAAATACATTATTATTATTGTTGTTGTTAACTTAATTTTGGTGTTGGACCCTTTTCCTTAGCTAACTCCTCGCTGCGTTGGAGCTGGGCTCACGACTGTAAGACATAACTGTCCAGAAATGGACCTCATGGGAGGTTAATGAGGATTTATGATAGAAATCTAAGGCTGACCAAAGGAAAGACGAGACATGTTCCATGTTAAAATGTTGTCACTAGTTTGGGCTCACCGACACAGCATTCATAAACCGATGGTTCAGTGTTTCCCTTATAGGCCGATGACGTAAACGTTTGGATGATTGCAGAGTTATTTCCTGCATTCCTTGCTTTAAACTGACGTTCAGCTGCAGGTTTTCAGTCAAAACCAAACATAAATATTGATAAATAGATATTACTGACATGAGAGGAGTAATAAGGATGTATTTCCTGGTTAATGGATAGGGGATCCTAAGCCACGCCCAGCTGTACCAACCCTACCTATGGGTGTGGCACACCATGATGCCAATTATACAAATTTGTACTCAAAATCCACAAGAAATATTTTGAATAAATATAAAATCTTTTATTTGTGACAAATTGGAAATAAAACAAACGTGTTGAGTTATTACGTAGAGCAACATATTTTAGCGGTTTAAAATAATACGTCTGCTGGAAAGTGACCAACCTGCTCTGTGTAACCGAAGGTGAGGATTGGAAACAGCGTCCAGTAGTTCTCGTTGTCGCTCGTTCTCCTCTCTGGAACGACAAAGTTCCTCCTCGTACTCTGCTATCGTTCTTTCAAACAGCTCAAATATCTCTTCAGCAGCCGCAGTTAGTCGCTGCTTCACCAAGACTCTCAACATTTGGCCTTTAGACATTTTCACACGATCACACAAACTTTATCTCCGTCAGAAACACCGTTAGCTCTCCATCAAACACTCACTCTGACTAGCTGAGATGCTACCTTCAGTCACCGTCAGGCTGCTCCCAGCTAGCATGCTAAGCTAACTCTTCAGAGGCTAATCGGAGATGAGTCAGAGGTGAAACATTCAGATAAAATGTGAACATTCAGACAGGTCCATCCAGACATAGAGACTCTGATGGATAGTTAATGTTGATGGAGACACTTTCTGAAGAGAAAAACGGGACTGCTAATACGGCTAGTTTAGTAGGGCTAGTCACAGTAGCCATAAAAGCCTCCGCTTCTCTGACGTTTTTAGTGCATTCGGGGGCCGTCGAAGAAATCGTAATTATTAGTACCAAGTTTGAAATTCGCGTTAAGTTCGGAACAAAAACTCTGAAACTCATTTCCTGCTCACATGAGTTTTATTATACTCTTAGGTTGCAGCTTGTCCGCGTAGAATAGTTTAAGCTGTTAGCGTCAACCCTGCTAACAAATCAGATAACTAAGTGTTTTTTAGGGAATGTACCGGTGCAGCAATAAGTCAGTGACAAAATGTAAAACAAAAGCTTTAAACTTCAACCAGCTATCAATGTGTTGTCGCAATCATAAAATACGATAAATCTTTTTCGTAGCGTTGGGTTGTTCCCACAATAAAGCTCATGAATACGTACACTATTTGAGATCTTCCGAGGAGCACTGGAACGCACCACCCCGGCAGCTACCTTGTTGTTTCACTGCTCCCACCCTCAGGTTTTCGCCCTCGTTCTTAAAAACCCAAATAACAGTTCCCTTCCTTGAACATGTCTCCACCTTCTTATATTAATATTGTTACTATATTGTCATCTAGCCGCCAAATTGTACGTCATCGTATCATCTTTCATGTGTAAATAGTCCGCTTTCCGCCACACTGTAAGGGCAGGAATCTCTATTTGCGACCTCTGTGAGTCTCTTTTAGTCCAGTGGGTGGCGGTAAGGACCATAGATAAAGACTCATGAGAGGAAAAGGCAACAGACGAAGAATTTACAACTCCTACTATGTTGACGCCATAACCCGCCCTGCTCTGCCTCGCTGTAACTGTAAGATGGCAAACGCGGCCGCCATCTTACGTAGGGAAACGTGCTTGTCTTTATATAAACCAACACTGACAAAGCATATATATGTGTTTATTTTGAACATAAATTATAAGATGAATAACTCAAATATAATTTACAACGTCCAAAATGCATTTACAGCCAATTATATATATACAGACAACTATTCCAAAGTACAGCTAAACAACTTCCATATATTTAATAATCTTTATCAACCTTTTTTAAATGATCTGGCAGATCAAATACAGATGGCTCTACATCATCCCGAAGGCGGATCGTCTGCTCAATCAGGTCAAAGTCGGCTTTTGTAAAATGATGGCTACAGATGTGGTCATGCCCCTTGGGGTACCAGACTTCATGTCTTCACCTCAGCCATGCCCACCGGGCACGCCGGTTGGGATCACTTTGGAATCTGAAAAACTGAAGTACAATTATCAGACTGTGTAGAGCCGTATCGACTTTCTGGTGAATTGTTGCTGTTCTGTGGGGAGGATACGAGACACAGAGTCATACTAGGGCTAACTGTGTATCTTATCTTGTAAATTACTGTCTTGATGCATATTGGAATACATTTATGAAGCAGACTGTTATTTCTCTAAATGACCTATGAAAATATATTCCTTCCCGATGTCCAACTGCGTTTCTACAGGTTGCATGAGCTCATCGTCGGCATGTCTGAACTGTAGTGTAGCACTGACAGACCGTTCTCTGTACAGTTGTAAGATGGCCGCTGTATTTGCCACAGAAACCACTAGCATGTCCGCTCTAGTGTTTTTTTTTATTTTTTATTTTTTATTTTTTTTACCTCTAACCAACCCAGCCAACCACGAAAACAAGTCCTAACCAATCAGAGGCAGATGAGAACGGGCTACGCCTTCACCATAGTGGGATTCACACAGCTGTCGTCTCAATGGAAAGCCGTTAGCTGACTCCGAATAACGGAAGAGATGGAGCGACACAAACGGCTGGATGTGGTTTTAAAACTGGGACTGAAGCCCGGAGGAACAGGTTGGTTCTCTGCTCACACTGCTAATGATGCCACGCTAACGTCAGTTTGTCTCCGGGACGCTTTTAATTCCACTTCGAAGGATCGCTAAACTAACGTTAGCTTAACGCTCTTATCGTGACGCTAGCTCACCTGTAACGCTTGTACAGCATCATGCTAACCTGTAAACAAACAGTAACATGTAACAGTCACGTTTATGGAGAGATGAAACGATTAGTTAATCGATTGATTCGTCAAAACAAAACAAAAATTAACAAAAATAAAGATAACACTGTATGGAACAAAGTTACAAAGACAGCAGATAAAAACCACATGAAACAAAACAATGGTTACAATCAAACAAGTTACAGAAAACGTCTAAAGTATTTGGATCATTTCCACCAAACGATGTTACACACATTTTATTTAAAGGATTATTTAATCCATCTTTTCTGTCGTGTTGAGTCAATGGGAATAAATTAAATAACTTAGTCTGATTAAATGAAAGCAAACTTACAAACTTTGAGTGTTTATTTATTTATTACACAAGTGATGCATTACAAGTTAGATTTTCTGTCTCCTGTAATCAATCAATTTGTTTAATTATTCACATAGAAAACACTGCATTAAATGTGACTCTTTGAACTAGAGTAATGAAAATAGATGGACATCTTACATGGAATTCAAATACTTATAATCCAAAGTTGCATTTTCATAGTGTATAAAGCATCAGGTAATAAAGTTAAGAATATTATATCAGAATGATGAAACCATAAAATGATGTCGCCTGTCAGAGGTCAGCAGTCTGACCCAGACCTTTTATTTTTGGAGGTCATGTGACCAAATGTCTGTCTGTCATCTGGATATCTCTTCAAGTTGTCAACACAGTTTGATGAAAAGTTGTGTGGAGGTGGATCTTTGGAACGGAGGAGTTGATCAGTTGGCCGTTCTTGTAATAATTTTTTATAATAATTGTGACAAATAAAAAAATAATATAAAAATAGAAGAATAAAACTGCGATAGAAGAAGAGATTATGAAATAAATGTAAAATGAGTCATTTTAGGGGTTCATTGCTGAGGTTCTGTGTAATCCCTGACAAGGTTCTAAAGAAGTTATTGTGGTTCTTTAAGGTAGGTCTACGTGTCTTTAGGATCTTCTAGTGGTACATCATTTACAGGACTGAGTTTCCTGATGTTTGTGTCTTTGTGGTTCTCTGCAGACATCCAGCAGCAGATGGTCAGTGAAGATGAGGTTCTTCCTCAGGACAAGAACCTCAGTCTGGACCAGGAGGACCTGGGCCCCCCACACATTAAAGAGGAGCAGAACAGAGAGCATCTTCTGGAAGAGTCTGTTACCACCACGTTCACGATGACTCCTGTGAAGAGTGCAGATGATGACGGTTCAGGTAGGAACAACATGTCTGGCTTTATTGAACGTCTATCTGAAGAGTAAAACACTCAATAAAAATGTCGGAGCAGTCAGTTTGTTAAAAGTGAAACTTTGGGGAACTTTCTGTCGCTAATGCTAGCATGTCTACAGGCACTGTAGCAGTTAATGCTAGCATGTCTACAGGCACTGTTGCAGCTAATGCTAGCATGTCTACAGGCACTGTAGCAGCTAATGCTAGCATGTCTACAGGCACTGTAGCAGCTAATGTTAGCATGTCTACAGGCACTGTTGCAGCTAATGTTAGCATGTCTACAGGCACTGTTGCAGCTAATGTTAGCATGTCTACAGGCACTGTTGCAGCTAATGTTAGCATGTCTACAGGCACAGTTGCAGCTAATGTTAGCATGTCTACAGCCACAGTTGCAGCTAATGTTAGCTGCAACTTCATGACATCATGACATTATCATATAATAAATTAGGTAGATGGATGTTGGAGATAACTGAGCTTTTTCACTGTTTTATGCTTTGTATTTCTGTAATTTCATAAATGCAACATAAAATATACTTTTTGTATACATCGTATACTATATGCAGTGTTTCCCATAGGATTTTGAGAAACTGGGGGGTGAACCCCCAGCCTTCTAGGGGGGTCCGGGGGCATGTTCCCCCGTAAGATCTGGTGCACTTTAAGAGCAAAATTTAGAGGCTAAATCTATTTTGAACTTTGTGCTCTGTAATCAATTTTTTATTCTGGTAAACAATCCAGTCTAATCACCAACACATTGGTTGTATTGATAGGAATAGTGACATGACAAAAAGTCACACTTATAATGCATGATTAATAACAATAATAATAATTGATATATTTGAGCCATCAAAAAAATTAAGCAAAGGCAGTTACCTGTGTAGGTAGTCAAACTTTATATATAATAATAATAAATTTAACTTATATACTTATATTATATATATGAACACTATATTCATAATTCCTTGCAGAACAATAGGGTCCTCGCACGCTTAGTGCTCGGGCCCTAAATACTGTTTGATAGTCTCTCGGCTCTATTTGACTACTAATCGACTTCTACCTCTCTACACACCGAGAGATGGGAGACAATGTTTCAACTCACGTCAAATGAGTTTTCAGCTCACGTTCATTATCATCATATAGTTTCTAAAGTCTTGCGATGAAGATACATTATTTGCTCTTCATGGTGTCAAGTGTTTCTAACTCATTCTGCAGCTTAACATACAGACGGTAAAAGTTGAATCCATGTGTTCAGGGATGTGGGAGGAGAATAATATGAAGGTTGGGTTGTAGTACCGGCAAGAACTTGTTTCTACTTTCACCTGTTTACGAGTCTAAATAAGAGCATTTTCTTTATTTCATAACACTGATAAACTAATCTAGCTTATCAGTGAAATAAAGACCACTCTCATTTAGATTTGTTAAATTGTAAAGACAGCAGCCTTGCTGTCATGTTGAATTGTGTTTTGGGTAGTGATGGAAAACACCTGATTTATATTCAAGGAGATAGAAGACTGTTCAGAGTCATTCAGAGAGGTGGAATGGACAATACAAAGGAGAACCTGTGACTTCAAATGACAGCAGGAGGAAGAGCCTGTTGCTATTAGTCTGTTGTAAACAATGAAGGTGTCTTATGTCATGATTTTGACCATAGTTTAGACACTAAGGGCTCAACTCTGTAAGGCAAGATGCAAAGGAAAGTAAGGGGAAGAGAAAGGGAATGAAACTGAAAAGGAATTTTGGTTTGTGGCTACACACACCCCAAGAATGTTTATGCTAAAAGCCATTACCCTTCTTGGTGTCCCCCCTTATACTAAAATTGGATTTCTGCCCCTGACTGAGGCAAAATCATGCTATTTACAACTATTTACAACAGAAGGCAGAAGTGGCCAAACATGATGGTGGGGCAGTATCAGGGTATTGGGGTCATTTTCTGTCCTCCAGGGCTCAAAGCTGCCGCATGGCTCTGCCGTCAAAGATTGTGGAGATCTCGACCTGGTCAGGTCCAACCCCCCCTCCCCCGGCCCTGTAGGCCTCCTTGTTTGTTTGTTTTTTCATGCTTTTCCCCGTGAGTCAGACACATGATTTGATCCGAGACGCCAGAGGGTCCAGACAAACTTAAAGATCATTAACCAGTTTGTCTCATCTGTATGTTTCCTGCAGATGATGAGGTTCCCTCTGAGCAGCAGGAGTGGAGGTCCAGACTGGATCAGGAGACTCCATACATTAAAGAGGAGCAAGGTGAACTCTGGATTGGTCAGCCGGAATCAGCCTGGAGCTTTAATCTAGATCCTGACAACAAGACGTCAGACTCTTCAGACCTGAAGACTGAAGTCAGTGACGATGAACCCAGAGAAGCTCAGTCACTTTTCAACTCTCTGAATGTTAGTGAAGCCAACAATTCGAAATGTAAAACAGGAAGTAAACCGTATGGCTGCTCTGTCTGTGGGAAAATGTTCAGCCGCAGCCCGCACCTGAAGATACATATGAGAACTCACACCGGAGAGAAACCATTCAGCTGCTTGTTCTGCGCTAAACGTTTTACACAGAAGGTCAATCTGACGTACCACATGTCCGTTCACACGGGAGAGAAGCGATTCTGGTGCCGTTTTTGTGATGAAAGATTCACCTGGTATACTCAGCTCAAAAGTCACCAGTGTGTGTGCGAGTCATCGCAGCTTCATCTAAGTGAGGAGACCGGCAAAAAATCATTCAGCTGCTCAGAGTGCGGAAAAATATTCAGTCGCAAGGACAACATAAACATACACATGAGGATCCACACAGGAGAGAGACCGTTCCCCTGCTCGGTCTGCTGTAAACGTTTTAAACATGGAGGACACCTGACACAACACATGTCCATCCACACAAAGGAGAACCGCTTCAGCTGCGGCGCTTGTGACAAAAGATTCACGTGGCTCTATCAGCTCAAAAGACACAAATGTGATGGTGCGTCGTCGCAGCTTCATGAAGTCTGTCATGATGGAGAGCAGTGTCCACGACCGGAGGACAATATCATGTTAACTCCTGTCAGGAACAGGAGTCTCTTCTCTATGAAGTGTGAAGATGATGAAAAGTCATCACAGATTCATGAAAGTCTGAGAGAGGACTGTGGAGAACCAGAATCAGACAAGAACTCTGATCCACACGGACTCCATCACAGGACGGAAGAGGTCTCTGAATTTAAGGTTGATGTCAGTGATGATTGGACGAAGGCCACTGAACCCCTATCAGTGTCAAAATCTATGAAAGTGCCTGAAACGGGATGCAAGAAGTCATTCAGCTGCTCTGACTGTGGGAAAATATTCGGCCGCAAGGAACATCTGCAGACACACGTGAGGATTCACACCGGAGAGAGGCCGTTCAGCTGCACCGTCTGCAGTAAGACATTCGGCTGCAAGAGGTCACTGCTGGGTCACATGACAAGTCACACAGGGGAGAAACCATTCAGCTGCTCCCAGTGTGGGAAACGATTTGGCCGAATGGTAAATCTGAAGACACATGAGAGACTGCACACAGGCGAGCGACCTTTCAGCTGCCCATTTTGCAGTAAAGGTTTTACACAAAAGGTCCACATGACTCAACACATGGCCGTCCACACTGGAGACAAACAGTTCAGCTGCAGCGTCTGTGATAAAAAATTCACTTGGCTCTCAGGGTTCAGGCGACACAAGTGTGGCAGCGAGCAGTTGGAACTCAATGAAAGCCAACCTGAGGAGAACTTGGAGGCAGAACCGGGCAAGAAGCGATTTCGCTGCTGTCAGTGCGGGAACAGATTCAACCACAAGCACAACCTGAAAACTCACCTGAGAATTCATATGGGAGAGAAACCGTTCTACTGCTCCGTTTGTGGAAAAGGTTTCGCTGCAAGCGGAGCTGTGAAGAAACACCTGAGAACGCACTCAGGAGAGAAACCATTCAGCTGCTCAGTCTGTGGCATCAGATTCACGCAAGGAGGAAATCTGAAGCGTCATATGGCCCAGCACACAGGAGATGTCAAAGAGAAACCGTTCAGCTGCTCCGTTTGTGGTAAAAACTTTACACAAGTGTCAAATATGAAGCGACACATGGCCCAACACACCGCGACCAAAACAGCTCTGACACAGGAAGCAGGAAATGACACTGTGATCAGTTCAGATCAGCAGGACAAATCAGCTGATCAGAGACAGTCTCGGACTTCTTCTGATAACTCATAGTAGATACATGTATTTATAATATATTTTATTCTATCAGAGCTTTATGATATCTTATAATGTTGTCAGGGTTTCCCTACCATTGTATAGACCTGGCAGGCCACCAGGCCAACGAGACCCACCACCCCCCACCAAGCCAACAACAGGCCCAAAAAAAAAAATTATGCTACATATCATCAAAAATTCATTCATTCGAAAATAGTTGTTTGCATTTGGGCATTTTGCCTCCGTGCTGTGCTGTTCTGAAAAGCGCTGTGTTGGGGTGGGTGGAGTGAATGATCTTGTCCTTACTACAACTCTTTGTTCAACATCTCTGATTACGTCAACAAACCGGACAAACGGCTGACTCCACCGCAACGTGACACAGTAATTCCAGAAGTTAACTAATTGACTGCTGGTAGTTTAATGACATTCATCTCCAGACATCAGCTGACTAATGGCTCCTGTGTGGTCGTCCATCATGATGCTGGCTGGTACACATGAGTTCATTAACGAGCTCGTTAGCCAACATTAAATCATGCATCTGATGTCAGACTGGTAAACTTGAACTAAAGTTGGAATGCTTCTCTTTTAATTCACTTGGTTAAAAACATGTTAAAATGAGGTTCCTATATTTATTTTTATTTTCATTGAAGGATGAACTCAGAGGAGGAGCTAACATTGAAGCATCAGCTGACCCAGTTTACTGTGTGCACTGACAGACTAACATGAAAAGAAGACTGCAGCAGTCAGAGCTCAGGTTTGATAAAAGAAGAGAAAGATGAAAGATGAAGATGATGAGAGAGGAAGAGCAGGTACTGCCCACTGTGACCAGGATAGGATCAGCATCATGTTCCTGTGATGTTCAACACAAATGGACAGATTTATGTTCTTTAGTCATTACAATATAACAACAACACAAACCTATAGACTCAATATAACAACAACACAAACCTATAGACTCAATATAACAACAACACAAACCTATAGACTCAATATAACAACACAAACCTATAGGCTCATATAACAACAACACAAACCTATAGACTCAATATAACAACAACACAAACCTATAGGCTCATATAACAACAACACAAAACTATAGACTCAATATAACAACACAAAACTATAGACTCAATATAACAACAACACAAACCTATAGACTCAATATAACAACAACACAAACCTATAGACTCAATATAACAACAACACAAACCTATAGGCTCATATAACAACAACACAAAACTATAGACTCAATATAACAACACAAAACTATAGACTCAATATAACAACAACACAAACCTATAGACTCAATATAACAACAACACAAACCTATAGACTCAATATAACAACAACACAAACCTATAGGCTCAATATAACAACACAAACCTATAGACTCAATATAACAACAACACAAACCTATAGACTCAATATAACAACAACACAAACCTATAGACTCAATATAACAACAACACAAACCTATAGGCTCAATATAACAACACAAACCTATAGACTCAATATAACAACAACACAAACCTATAGACTCAATATAACAACAACACAAACCTATAGACTCAATATAACAACAACACAAACCTATAGGCTCAATATAACAACACAAACCTATAGGCTCAATATAACAACACAAACCTATAGACTCAATATAACAACAACACAAACCTATAGACTCAATATAACAACAACACAAACCTGTAGACTTCAGACCTCGGTATGGTTACCATGTGTTTCTTTTATTTGCTGTAACTTCTTCCAGTGTGTAATAAATGCAGTTTATTGAGTCTCTCCTTGTGATCACTTTGTTTTAAGTGGCCTTCAACTTGCGTCATTCTTTCGGTGCAATCAGCCAGATCCTTTCATGTTTCTTCAACAGCGGCCAGAAGACCAAAGATCTGTTTGGGAACTCTGACTTTAAGTTGTTTATCGCTGTCAGTATTTCTTCTTTAGCCTCAGTTAGCTCACCTCCACTTTGCTCCGAGGTCTCCATACTATAGCATCTTGGCTACTTTTTGGCTCAGTTAATTTTGATTGCGTTGGTGTTTTCTCTTTTGTCTTTGCAATATTCGACATCATGTCTCAAGAGTAATGTCTAATTAAGCATTTCAGCTGCAGTTGTGCTAATTATACCAGGATTTATCCAGTCTCAGTGGAGCAGTCATGACTGGAAGTGATTCTCTGAATCTTTTAATGATATTGTTACTGTAGACAATGAAATCCACAAATTCTTTGTAATTTTATGTTGACAAACATTTTTCTTAAATTGTTTCACTATTTTCCAGTGCAGTCTTTCAGAGTGGTGAACCCCCCCCCCAATCTTTACTTCAGACAGACTCCGCCTCTCTGGTGCTCTTTTTATACCACTCATGTTACTAACCTGTTGCCAGTTAACCTCGTTAATGTTATGTTCCACCAGCTGTTTTCTTTTAGCATTTCAGGCTTTTACAGTCTTTTGTTGCCACTGTCCAATCTTTTTAGAAACATGTTGCTGGCATCAAATTCAAAATGGCCAGATAATTAAAAAAAACAATGAAATTTCTCATTTTCAACATTTGATATGTCGTCTTTGTGTTATTTCCAATTAAATATGGGGTTTCAATGTTTTGAAAATCATCACATTCTGTTTGGAAACGAGGTTTTATGTTAGTTTATGCAAATACAGAATCGATTATAGATCAAAAGTGAAATGAAAACACAAGGTTCTTTTGTTTTTCTTACAAGGAAGGTCTGGAGTCTGGAGACGTTTTTTAAATGAAATCTAATGAAACTCTAAAAGAGGACCAGGAGGACCTTTGCCTCTGACAGACTGATGTAGATCTGGTTCTGGTAGTTCTGGTTCATGTAGATCTGGTTCTGGTAGTTCTGGTTCTGGTAGATCTGGTTCTGGTAGATCTGGTTCAGGTAGATCTGGTTCATGTGGCAGAGATATTCCACCAACTATTAATGCTGTAAAGTAGCTTGTGCTACCAGAGATGCTACGAATGCTACTACTTAAATAATGATATTTCACAACAATTGATGGACTGATATTTATTGTATCAACCTATTATATCAAAAACAGGATGAAAGTTGATAGAAAATCTTTTTCCCCAACAGCGTTGATGATTTTCATCAAAGTAGCTTCACACATATCAGTGATCCATGAGTTGGATTTGATGCGTCTTCCTGACATCATGGTTTTATGACTGCAATCTAAACACAGTTTTATTCTTCTTGTTGTCATAACTTCTCAAAAGAGTCTTATAAACTTCACTAAGAAGCCGTTTCCATGACAACGCTTCTTACATCAAACTGTAAACAAATCTAATCCTGGAGATTTGTCAGCGGTTTTTATCCTGCTGTCCAATGGGCGTTCAGACAGAACCTCATTGGTGGAGTAGCTGGCCCAGAGGACCAGATGTGGTGTAGTGTCAGACCACATGTTTCAGGTAAACCTGGACCACCAAAGTCCTCGTCGACACAGTTTACTGGAGCAGAAACTGTCAGCACATGTTTGGGGACCGTCCCGGACCAGAGAGTCCTGGAGAGGGAGACATTTTTACAGGAACAATGACCCTATTGATTGATTGATGATGTTGTGAAGAATAGACCCCCCCCCCCCCCCCTTACCTGTTTGTTTTCTCTGTTAGCCCCTGAGGATTCTGGCAGATAAATGATCAGATAAATGTTTTTATACTAGACTGAATTAAATGATAGTAATTTCACGTACTGATTGATTATTGATCATGTGATTAATGACACCGGAGCAGCTCTGCTGTTCTGGTTGTGGTTTTCATTTGTGTCCAGCAGAGGGCGCTGACCGTTTCCGTGACGTCACCTGTGATTTCATTATGTGTGTCTTTGATTTGATCACATGAAGCCTTTTAAAGTTTAAGTACTGATTATTCAGAAGATTGACAGTATCGATTATTTGTTGGTCTGCAGACTCCACCCCCCGCCCCTCCTCAGGCTGTGACCAGTTGATCTTTGCTGTGGACGTCGTAGCCACGCCCCCGTCCTCCTCAGCCTATGGAGGATTTAATTGTACCCTCCTCTTCCTCCTCTCTGCTGCGTCCATTATCACTGAACAACCGACCGAAGAGTCGCAGCGGCACACCGGCGCCACCACAGGCCGAGCGAGAGCGCCGGACAGCCCCGGAATATGACAGCCGCTGCCGGGACGGAGAGCCGACCGGAGCCTCCGCAGCTGAGCACCGGAGGAGCCGACATGTCAGCGGCCTAAAGAGGGGAGAGCACGCCGGTGGGTGAGTGACAGAGGATGGATAAACAGGTGGATGTGTCTCCACAGAGAACATCCACCTGCAGCTGGACAGTTTGATCATCGGTGTTTTTCATGTGGTGACGGACCTTCGGTCACATGGCGCCGGACTGACTGTGTCCTCCTTCAGTCAGGATGTCCGGGCCGCCCGCCGGGGCCGGGCCGGGCCCGGAGCTGCCGGACCTGAGCCACCTGACGGAGGAGGAGCGGAACATCATCCTGTCAGTGATGGAGAGGCAGAAGAAGGAGGAGGAGAAGGAGCAGAGCATGCTCAAGTAAGGAGGGGCTCAAGTAAGGAGGGGCAGGATTAACCAGCGGCAATCATTGATTATTGCTATCTGGTGATCAGCTGCTTGATGTCAGTTCAGACAAAATAAAAGCACAGCGACCCTGGTGTGAACTTTCAAAATAAAACCCACCTCGTCTCAGATTGAAGAAGAAAATGAATCCCAGTTGTTCTCCCAGTGATCCCAGTGACAGTCCATTAAAACAGAAGGTGACCTCTGACCTCCAGCTAGTTTATTTATTTATTTATTTTAAAGGGACAACATTTCAAACATAAATGAACATTTGTTGCACTAGATTAAACCAGATTATAACTTCAAGATCATTAGCATCTGCAGTACTTTAGCAGGTCGTGACAAAAAAGAACAAAAACATAAATAGTACACAATGCGCCTGATCAACAGAGTAACACATGAGGACACACAATACTAACTACACACAGCAGAACATCACAGGTGTTTGCTTCTGGAGTTCAAACTGGTCTTTGGACCTTCAGGATAGAACCAGAGCTGATAGAGCTGCATGTCTGATCAGAGGTCAGTCTGGATGCTCTGAGTCTACTGCGAGCACAAAGTCACAGCAAACCAGTTATTATTATGTTGCATTCATGTGGTCTTCGAATAGTTGGAGAAATGAGTTCCCGGTTGATTAACTTACTCTGTTAATCATGTTGGACCAAAGGTTTAATTCACATAGTCTAGTTTTATCTTGTAGAATGACCCAGATTAGCAGTAACCCTGGTAACAAGCAGTAAAATGTATCTGATACAGGTAAATAATGTAAGCAGTAACTTCATCCAAGTAGAGTAGCAATAACAATTCACATTAAAGTGTGTGTGTGTGTGTCTGTGTGTGGTTGTGTGTGTGGTTGTGTGTGTGTGGTTGTGTGTGTGTGGTTGTGTGTGTCTGTGTGGTTGTGTGTGTGGTTGTGTGTGTGTGGTTGTGTATGTGTGTGTGTGGTTGTGTATCTGTGTGTGGTTGTGTGGTTGTGTGTGGTTGTGTATGTGTGTCTGTGTGGTTGTGTGTGTGTGTGTGTGGTTGTGTGTCTGTGTGTGGTTGTGTGTCTGTGTGTGGTTGTGTGTCTGTGTGTGTCTGTGTCTGTGTGTGTGTGTGTGTGTGTCTGTGTGTGTCTGTGTCTGTGTGTGTGTGTGTGTGTGTCTGTGTGTGTCTGTGTGTGTCTGTGTGTGTGTGTGTGTGTGTCTGTGTGTGGTTGTATGTGTGTGTGTGTGTGTCTGTGTGTGTGTGTGTGTGTGTGTGTGTGTGTGTGTGTCTGTGTGTGTGTGTCTGTGTGTGTGTGTGTGTGTGTGTGTGTCTGTGTGTGTGTGTGTGTCTGTGTGTGTCTGTGTGTGTGTGTGTGTGTGTGTGTCTGTGTGTGGTTGTATGTGTGTGTGTCTGTGTGTGTGTGTGTCTGTGTGTGGTTGTGTGTGTGTGTGTGTGTGTGTGTGTGTCTGTGTGTGTGTGTCTGTGTCTGTGTGTGGTTGTGTGTGTCTGTGTGTGGTTGTGTGTGTCTGTGTGTGTGTGTGTGTGTGTGTCTGTGTGTGGTTGTGTGTCTGTGTCTGTGTGTGGTTGTGTGTCTGTGTGTGGTTGTGTGTGTGTGTCTGTGTGTGGTTGTGTGTGTGTGTGTGGTTGTGTGTGTGTGGTTGTGTGTCTGTGTGTGGTTGTGTGTCTGTGTGTGGTTGTGTGTCTGTGTGTGGTTGTGTGTGTGTGTGTGTGTGTGTGTGTGTGTGTGTGTGTGTGTGTGTGTGTGTGTGTGTGTGTGTGTGTGTGTGTGTGTGTCTGTGTGTGGTTGTGTGTCTGTGTCTGTGTGTGGTTGTGTGTCTGTGTGTGGTTGTGTGTGTGTGTCTGTGTGTGGTTGTGTGTGTGTGTGTGGTTGTGTGTGTGTGGTTGTGTGTCTGTGTGTGGTTGTGTGTCTGTGTGTGGTTGTGTGTCTGTGTGTGGTTGTGTGTGTGTGTGTGTGTCTGTGTGTGGTTGTGTGTGTGTGTGTGTTTCTGTGTCTGTGTGTGTGTGTGTGTCTGTGTGTGTGTCTGTGTGTGGTTGTATGTGTGTGTGTTTGTGTGTCTGTGTGTGTCTGTGTGTGTGTGTGTGTGTGGTTGTGTGTGTCTGTGTGTGTGTGTGTCTGTGTGTGTCTGTGTGTGTGTCTGTGTGTGGTTGTGTGTGTGTGTGTGTGTGGTTGTGTGTGTGTGGTTGTGTGTGTGTGTGTGTGTGTGTGTGTGTGGTTGTGTGTGTGTGGTTGTGTGTGTCTGTGTGGTTGTGTGTGTGTGGTTGTGTGGTTGTGTGTGTGGTTGTGTGTGTGTGTGTGTGTGTGGTTGTGTGTGTGTGTGGTTGTGTGTGTGTGTGTGTGTGGTTGTGTGTGTGGTTGTGTGTGTGTGTGTGTGTGGTTGTGTGTGTGTGTGTGTGTGTGTGGTTGTGTGTGTGTGTGTGTGTGTGGTTGTGTGTGTGTGGTTGTGTATGTGTGTCTGTGTGGTTGTGTGGTTGTGGTTGTGTGTGTGTGGTTGTGTGTGTGTGGTTGTGTGGTTGTGGTTGTGTGTGTGTGGTTGTGTATGTGTGTGTGTGGTTGTGTGTCTGTGTGTGGTTGTGTGTGTGTGTGTGTGTGTGTGTGTGTGTGTGTGTGTGTGTGTGTGTGTGTGTCTGTGTGTGGTTGTGTGTCTGTGTCTGTGTGTGGTTGTGTGTCTGTGTGTGGTTGTGTGTGTGTGTCTGTGTGTGGTTGTGTGTGTGTGTGTGGTTGTGTGTCTGTGTGTGGTTGTGTGTCTGTGTGTGGTTGTGTGTCTGTGTGTGGTTGTGTGTGTGTGTGTGTGTGTCTGTGTGTGGTTGTGTGTGTGTGTGTGTTTCTGTGTGTGTGTGTGTGTGTGGTTGTGTGTGTGTGTGTGTGTGTGTCTGTGTGTGTGTCTGTGTGTGTGTCTGTGTGTGTGTGTGTCTGTGTGTGTGTGTGTGTGTGTGTGTGTGGTTGTGTGTGTGTGTGTGTGTGTGTGTGTGTGTGTCTGTGTGTGTGTGTGTGGTTGTGTGTCTGTGTGTGTGTGTGTGTGTGTGTGTGTGGTTGTGTGTGTGTGTGTGTGTGTGTCTGTGTGTGTGTGTGTGTCTGTGTGTGTCTGTGTGTGTGTGTGTCTGTGTGTGTGTGTGTGTCTGTGTGTGGTTGTGTGTGTGTGTGTGTGTGTCTGTGTGTGTCTGTGTGTGTGTGTGTGTGGTTGTGTGTCTGTGTGTGGTTGTGTGTCTGTGTGTGTGTGTGTGTGTGTCTGTGTGTGTGTGTGTCTGTGTGTGTGTGTCTGTGTGTGTCTGTGTGTGTGTGTGTGTGTCTGTGTGTGTGTGTGTGTGTGTGTGTGTCTGTGTGTGTGTGTGGTTGTGTGTGTGTGTCTGTGTGTGGTTGTGTGTCTGTGTGTGTGTGTCTGTGTGTGGTTGTGTGTCTGTGTGTGGTTGTGTGTCTGTGTGTGTCTGTATGTGTCTGTGTGTGTCTGTGTGTGTCTGTGTGTGTGTGTGTGTGTCTGTGTGTGTGTGTGTGTGTGTGTGTGTCTGTGTGTGTGTGTGTCTGTGTGTGTGTGTCTGTGTGTGGTTGTGTGTCTGTGTGTGTGTGTCTGTGTGTGTGTGTCTGTGTGTGTGTGTGTGTGTGTGTGTGTCTGTGTGTGTGTGTGTCTGTGTGTGTGTGTCTGTGTGTGGTTGTGTGTCTGTGTGTGTGTGTCTGTGTGTGTGTGTCTGTGTGTGTGTGTCTGTGTGTGGTTGTGTGTCTGTGTGTGTGTGTCTGTGTGTGTGTGTGTGTGTGTGTGTGTCTGTGTGTGTGTGTGTCTGTGTGTGTGTGTCTGTGTCTGTGTGTGGTTGTGTGTGTGTGTGTATGCATGTAAGGACCGATCATCTGATCTACTTCAAACATGACATGAGTTACTGGGTGGGATTTATCTACATAATTGGTTCTATCAGTCAACGAACTCACCAAGATGGCTGCTCCCAGTCCAAAGCAGCACCTCTGTGGGTTAAAGCTCCGTTTGTATATGTTGGGGCAGGGGGGGGGGGACTCAGACTGCCTTAATGATTGAACGGCAAATCATCCTCAGGAACTGGAAGAAACCTGGAGAACCTCCTTATATGTATATCTATATATGTATATTCAGGGTGACCCCCCCCCCCCTGTTTTTGTGGGGGGTGGGGGTGGGGTTATTGTTTCATGTACTGAATTTCATATGAAGAACTGATGCACCTCCAAATGAATGGTAGGAAAACACTGGTAGTATTTCTGATGTCATCCTGCAACACATGAACCTGATGTGTTCATTGTCACATGATTATAAGGATTATTAGAAGAGTGAAATACTAGCATGCTAATAAAAACTAGCCTCCTGCCACCCTCAGCAGTCGGTCACATGACTCTCATCTGGCAGGTCATAGCAGACTGATCTGAGTAACACCACCTTCTCTGACCTCTCCACAGGAAGTTACATCAGCAGTTTGAGTTGTATAAGGATCAGGTGAAGAAGCTGGGGGAGGAGCCTCAGACAGCTCAGATGGTGAGGGCGGAGTCTCCCACCTGCGGTGTCTGTCGCAAGACGAAGTTCGCCGACGGATGTGGCCACGCCTGCTGCTATTGTCAGAGCCGCTTCTGTGCCCGCTGTGGGGGGCGTGTCCTTCTAAGAGCCAATAAGGTTATAGTGTGTGTGTGTGTATCCCTCTGAGAGCCAATGACATCACCTATCTACTAATTTATTAATAATTGATCATTTCTTTTAGGATTCATGAGCAGCTGATTGGCTGTTGTCGTGTTCAAACCACAGGAAAATCAGCCATCAAGGCGACAGAATTCCTGTTGTTACTGGATCAGGGCCGTCCAATCACATGTCTTATTTATATCTCGATGTGAATCAATGCTCCCACATTTCTGTGTAGGCCTGAATGCATCATTGTGATCTCTGTAACTTTGACGTCATTTTCATACCTTGAACAGTTTTTAAAAATAAATATATCATTTATTTTCAATCGTTACCAAGTTCTTTTAAATTAGTTAAACAGTTTATTTTCATTAAACAGTTTATTATACATCAGTTTTAGTAAAGTGAGTTTCTGTCTGTTGTTTTATTTCAAACTATTTCACTTCTGATTGGTTTTTAAACAGATGAGTTCATAAAGTCGTTTCTTCACTTTGACACAAATATCTGGTGTGAAAATAAAATTCACAACAGCGTCTGATGAAGTTTGTGTTGTGTTACGATAAAGGTTCAAAACGTGAGGTCACATGAACACAGAGCTGAAACAGGAAGGAGCTTACCAAAATAAAAGTCAGTATGAAGTTCACACTCTGTCCTCTACTGGTTACATCTGGAAGTAACCTGAAGTTCATGCCTACGCCAAGATATTTATATTTTCTTTCAAGCAACGTAAAAAAAAAACTGATTGTTTCAGGTGACGTTTAATAACCTGAGCTTCTATTAATGAATGAATGGATGATAATAACTGTGTGTTTCTGTTTATTCTCAGGTGATGTGGGTTTGTAACGTCTGCAGGAGGAAGCAGGACATCCTCACTCAGTCGGGGGACTTTTACGCCGTCAGCAGCTCATATGGGGTTCCATACCCAACAATGCAGGGGCCTCCGGGGGCCACAGGCCCTCTGAGCAACGGAGCCACTGAACGGTCAGTAGAACCCAGTAGAACCCAGACAGATGTTCCACTTATAAGTTTTTTGTGAAATTTTCAGCTACATCTCATTCTTCATCAGTTGTCATGGCAACCTCTGATCACATGACCTTTGACCTTCTGTAGATCTCATTTTACTGCTGACTACTTCAACATATGATACGCCATATTAGGTACACAATTATTAATGTAACTTGTAAAGTAACTAAAGCTGGTAAATAAATGTAGAAGAGGAACAAAGTATCATCAATGTAAAATATATGGAAGCACTTTCATAAAATCCATATTGTTTATTTTGTGGAGGGGTCGTGACGGTCTGTGTGAAATGTTCAGTTCCAGTTGGGACCCTCATGTCTCGTGTCTGCTGGATCAAAGACTATGAAAGCAACATCTCAAGCTGCTCCTCTAAAGTCAGACTGTTAATTAGTTTAAATGAGTTTGTTGTTAATTACTGCTGCTCTGTGACCCCCGCCCCCCCACCCCACCCCCACCCCCCCCACCCCACCCCCACCCCCACCCCACTCACGCTGCCCATGTCCTTCTGTAATCAGATTACCAGATTAATAATCCTGCAGCTCAGAGAGGATTACTGCTAAATACAGCAGCGCACATGGATGAACACTCACAGGCTAACAACAAAGACTCTACCAACAAACAGGCTAATACATGCTAAAACACACAAGCTTACTACATATAGCCTAATGAAGGCTAATACACACAGGCTAACAATAAACAGGCTAACTACAAACAGGCTTACTACATAGGCTAATAAAGGCTAACACACACAGGCTAATACACGCAGGTTAACAATAAACAGGCTAACACATGCTAAGTACAAACAAGTAAACAACAAATGGGCTAATACAGGCTAACAACACAGAGGCTTACTACAGATGGGCAAAAGAAGGCTAACATACACAGGCTAACTACCAACAGTCTTACTACATAGGCTAATGAAGGCTAACACACAAAGGCTAATACACGCAGGTAACAATAAACAGGGTAACACATGCTAAGTACAAACAAGCTACCAACAAACAGGCTAATATAGGCTAACAAAACACAAGCCTACAACAGATAGGTGAATGAAGCCTAACATACATAGGCTAAAATACACAGGCCATCTACAAACAGGCTTACTGCATAGGCTAATGAAGGCTAACACACATAGGCTAATATACACAGGCTAACAATAAACAGCTAATACAGGCTAACTACAAACAAACTAACAACAAACAGGCTAACTATATATAGGCTAATGGAGGCTAACACACATTGGCTAATACACATAGGCTAACACCAAACAGGCTAACTACAAACTAACAACCAACAGGCTTAGTAAATAGGCTAATGAAGGCTAACACACACAGGCTTATACACGCAGGTTAACAATAAACAGGCTAACACATGCTAAGTACAAACAAGCTACCAACAAACAGGCTAATATAGGCTAACAAAACACAAGCCTACTACAGATAGGTGAATGAAGCCTAACATACATAGGCTAACAGACACAGGCTATCTAAAAACAGGCTTACTGCATAGGCTAATGGAGGCTAACACACATTGACTAATACACACAGGCTAACACCAAACAGGGTAACTACAAACTAACAACTAACAGGCTTAGTAAATAGGTTAATGAAGGCTAACACACACAGGCTAATACACACAGGCTAACAACAAACAGGCGAACACAGACTAACTACAAACAAGCTACCAGCAAACAGGCTAACACAGGCTAACAACACACAGGTTTACTACATATACTGTGGGCTAATGAAAGCTAACACACACAGTCTAACACTAACCAACCACATATAGGCCAACATTTATATAGAATAAGAACACACACATGCTAATCACAAACCAGCAAGTTAACAACATGCAGGCTAAAAAATAAAGGCTATCTCTCAAACACACACACACACGTCAATTCATACTAACACAAGCTAACAACACACAGGTTAATATAAGCTAACAACACAGAGGTGAGGGAGCTTGAGGCAGGAGGGGGAGGGGCTGAACCACTGTGGGCGGGGCTTCAGTTATTATCCAGATCCCAGATATAAACCTGCTGAGTGTGTGTGTGTGTGTGCGCGTGTGTTATTGATATGAAACTTCAGACAACCTACAGACAAACTGTGAGTACCCCTCCATATTTCAGTTTAATGCTTCTGTACTAATATGACTGCATGTTGTGTTCATGCATTCAGCAGCTTCCTGTCTGTACAGGAACTACATTAATCAAACAACAACCTCAGCGTTTCTGTTTTACTGCATTTCATTTATTTCAGAAGCGACAGATGATCAAAACAAAATGTGATCAATAAATAAATTGTTGTATGATAGATTGAAGTATAGGGAATTGTTAAAATGAGCTCCGACTTGACCAGCTGGAACATTTAAGTGATTGACACATTAATCAATAATTATAATCCAATAATATTGATAATACTTATAGTTGAGCTGCAGACTTAATAAAAATCTAGTAAGTGGACCATGAGGTGAAATTGAATAAAGTTTAGCTAAGCTAAGCTAACCACGGTCAGAGTAAACAGCACTGATGACACCACTGATGACATCACTGATCCCCACACCCTACAGTGATGTCACAATTTACTGTAGAACACGCTGCTGACATTAAATCACTGGGGGTTTTAAAAACAGGTTTCCTGTTGTTGTTAAAGGCACCGTGTGGATGATGATGATGATGAAGATGATGATGATGATGTCTCCTGGTGATGGTTTAAATGCTGATCTAGAATGAAACACATTCATCATGTTTGTTGGAGCGCAAAGAAAGAAATACTGAAGTCTTTGTTTAAAGATGAAAAGACAGAATGATGTCATCGTGTAACACACTGCCTAAAACAAGGTAACACATACAGGACCAGGTTAAGAGTCTAACACACACAGTCTAACACACACAGTCTAACACACACAGTCTAACACACAGACTAACACACACAGACTAACACACACAGGCTAACACACACAGGCTAACACACACAGACTAACACACAGGCTAACACATACAGGCTAACACACACAGGCTAACACACACAGGCTAACACACACAGTCTAACACATACAGTCTAACACACAGACTAACACACACAGACTAACACACACAGTCTAACACACACAGGCTAACACACACAGGCTAACACACACAGGCTAACACACACAGGCTAACACACAGGCTAACACATACAGGCTAACACACACAGGCTAACACACACAGGCTAACACACAGTCTAACACACACAGTCTAACACACACAGGCTAACACACACAGGCTAACACACACAGGCTAACACATACAGAAGCACATATCTAACAGACTCCGCCCCCTCCTCTCTGATTGGTCTGTTCTGTGTTATTGACAGGACGCTGAGTCCTTCTGTGCTGTATTACGATGGTGGTGGTGGCAGAATGCGTCGCTCACCCTCTGATCATGGTCCGGACCACCATGTCTGCTCACCACACCATTGCCATGGTAACGGAGAGGAGGCGCTGCGCGGCCGGAGGCGACCAATCAAAGACGGACGAGGCCGCTGGCATTCACAGGTGAATCTAACATGTCAGGACAAAGCCTCCTCTTAAAAATATTTATAAAAATTATATTAAATAATGAGTTAGAAAATGTCTCCTGTCCTGGTTCAGGACCACCATCTAGACCAGGTTCAGGATGAGCGTGAGCAGCGGCGGCGGCTGGAGGAGGAGTTTCAGGCTCGTTACCGTAGTGACCCAAACCTGGCACGATACCCAGTGAAGCCGCAACCGAGCGAGGAGACCATGAGGATGCTGGCTCAGGTCGGACGGGTCCGCCACCAAAGGCGCCACAGCGACGTCTCCCTGGCAACCAGCGAGCCCAACCGCCTGACCCTGAGAAATACAGGTAGAAATACACCCGGCAACCTGTTAGTGCCTTGCTTCATTACAGAGAATAGAACCATCAACCTGTTTTTGCCTTGCTCAAAGGGACTCTGACTTGGTCTGACTCGCTGTTTCCTTCTCAGCTGCCCGGCAGAATCAGCTTCAGGGATTGGTTGGATCTGGAGGCCAGAAGGCATTGTCTGTGGACCGGGTAGCCAATCACGTCAACCCCACACGTCATAGCCCATTACTCCAGCAACACCTGGACCTGAGCTCCGCCCTCAAGAGGAAGCCGTCCTATGAGGGTGCAGGACAGAGGGCACGGACGATGGCGAAGATGCATGTGATTGGTAGTTTCAGCAGTTCGGAGGAAGAGCTGGTGACCCCGCCCGAGTACAGCTGTGACGACAGTGAGTGGCTACATGCTAACTGCTAGCTACATAGGATATGCTAACAGCTGTGGCTAGGTTCAGGGCTGTCCACATTCTTTTGGTCAGGTCGTGTATAATAATGGTGATCTTACATTTGCTCCTGTGAGTCCGAGCCGAGGGTTTACAGATACAGGCTGATTGCTAGCTTTTTATTGGAGCTTTGCCCTGACGGTTGTCTGTAGTAATTAAAGGCTGCTCAGATCCATTTCATGCTTCATTGCGGACCAAATACGTGGCCTTCTTTTACAGGTCCACAAAGGATGCAACGTTAGACCCTTTGTGGTCCATCCTGTCCCGAGATTCATTACCACTTTGTGAGTGCTACACTAATGTGAAAAAGCAGTTAGTTGTAGTTAGCAGCTAGTAGCAGTTAGCAGCTAGTAGCAGTAGTGGCTGGAGACAGCCTGAGGTCCAGGAGCTCCTGACCCTCCAATCAGAGGAGATCAGCCTCCAGGTAACAGAGATGCTAATGATTGTTGTTGTCATGTGACTCAATTGTTTACAAAGCGCTGCTGGACGCTGATGTAAAACATCACACAAGACTTTAGCTTGAAGAATGCTAGCATGCTGTCTGACATCACACCCTGGAGCGGCGTTATGATGTCATTGGTTTGATCAGTGTAGATAAATAAAGGCGAGTCTTGTTTACGGCTCTCTGTAGGAATAATGGACCAATGAACTCCAGATTTTTCTAGTTTATTGACGCAGCTAAAGTGACTTAAATATGGAAAGCTGTGAAGGTTCTACGTTCTAGCTGTGTTTGTTTGACAGGAAACAGAAAGTGAGAGAGAGACATTGAGGTTGTGTTCTCTCTCGCTCTGACAGTAATTAGCTCAGCATGCTAATCTCCTCTCAGATAAACTCACTGAGCAGGTTCACACTGCACTGTCTCTCACAGACACCAGAGGGTTCCCACTAGAACCTTCTGAGAACCAAACACATGGACAGCCTCTGAGGGTGGAGAACAACATGGTTCATGTTCTTGAAGGTTGTAATACTTGTTTGAGGGTTCTTTTCAGGCGTTCTGTTCAATAGGGGTCCATCTTTGTTCTACATGTCAACCACATCTGTTCTCTGGGGTTCTTCTGTATTTAAGGCTTATGTGTTCTTTGGGTTCTACTTAAGTTGTGACATGTTCTATACAGTTCTTTTAACTTTCACTTGTGCACAATGTTTCCTCCATGACGTCTGCTGTTCTTTAGGGTTCCTCTGCTGTTGCTCAGGTTTCCGTTTGATGGATCTGGTTTATGGCGTACTCTATAGGGTTCCTCTGGGTTCTTTATCATGGTTCTGTTCCTAATGGTTCTCCCACTGCTGCTCCGGGTCGTCTCTCAGGAAACCAGGCGTCATGCTGATGAGTTAATCTCCTGGCTCAGTGTCATTGGGCCAGAAGTCACCTGGTTAGAGATTATGAGCTCTGATTGGCTCAGAGGGCTCATAGCTCCTCCTCTAAGGTCTGGAGGTGACAGAGCAGCTCAGAGTCTCTGCTGCTGCTGTCCTGAAGACACCTGTAGAGGAAAATAAGATGTTAGAACGTTGAATAGCCCCTCAAACCTGACCGGCACAGGTCTGGAGGTCGCTGGAGGCTTCCTGAGAACCCGCCTGAATACCAGATCCAGCGTAGAACCGAACACCATCTCCTGGCTACTCTGGTGCTGCAGGCTTGCTGAATCACAACGTCCACTGTTCTTCAATTGGATTAAATGAGGAGTGTGTGGATTACCCAGCATGCATCTGAGGAGACACTGGAATAGAAACAACAGCAACATGTCTGCACACCTGATGGAGGAGGGTGGTAAACATCATCACATTTTCTGGATCCTACGACCATCAGGAGTTTTGGAGATTTCCTGATAAACTGCGATTGGAAAGGCGGGGGTGGGGGCGGAGTCAAGGCTGCAATGTTGCTAATGACTTTGCAACCTCCACAACATTAGTGTTTGACAAACCAGATCACTGTTAGACCTCCCAAACTAACTGCACACCAAGCCACAGCTCAAGCTAATGACAGGCTAATGACTGGCTAACAACTAGTTAACTTTTAGCCAACTATACAGTCAGAAGACAGCTATCATTCCACCAGCAGTGAGGTCAGACAGAGAGATGGGCTCAGTGTTTAGACTTAGTTAATCTCATTACACAGGCATGAACTGCTTTGCAGCCTGCAGGCAGAGCTCAGGGCACCCAGCACCCACAGACACAGTGAGCAGGAGGTGAGAGGAGCTGCAGGTTCCCCTCTTTTTTTCCTAAAGCCTCTTGCTGCCTCGTCTTCATCATGGAATTCACACAGACCTGTGAGTACAGCAGTGTGTGGGATTCATATTTATCCTGAAGCTTTAGAACCTTCCTGAGGGTTGAGAACCTTCCTGAAGTTTGAGAACCTTCCTGAGGGTTGAGAACCTTCCTGAGGGTTGAGAACCCCTTTTGGATGTGTAACACGTCAATATCGTGAAATTCATTCTGTTCCAAGTGTGGAACCATGTTTGTCCCTGAGTGCACTTTCACATGTTTTTTTAGCCAGTTTGTGCTCACCAAATCAGATAAAGAATAAATGATTAATGAATTAAATAGTTTTTATTTGGACACTGCTTCAGTGAATGTTTGACCTTTGACCTCTTCTCTGTCCTCCCTAGGAGACATGGACATCCAGTGGTGGGATCATGGTTCCTGGCACGGCGAGCCTGCACTCATGACTATGGTAGGACTAAGCCCCGCCCCTTCTAATATTCCCACGTCATCTGTTTCCCTCTGACATCATGTCCAAGGTGTGAAGCTCAAATGTCCTATGGATGTGTTCAAGGGTCCAAATCATAAAAAGCCATTGATCAGCTGCTTTTCTGTAAATCTGCTGATTGGACTGAACTCTTGTTGTTTGTTGTTGTTGCTGTTGCTAAATGACCACATGTTATTGTTTTTTTTTAACCAATGTGACTCATCAGCAACCTGTCACATGGCAACCATCTAAGGATGGAGAGCGTCTGATTGGTCGAATTCTGCTGAATAAGAGGATGAAGGATGGGACAATTCCTGCAGATACAGGAGCACTGCTGGGACTGAAGGTGACAAATTCTTCTTCTTCTTCTTCTCCTCCTGTTTGTGCTTCTTGTACCTCAGTGTGTGATTCAGTGCCTTGCTCATGGCCAGTGTGTTTTCAGGTTGTCGGAGGCAAGATGACAGAGTCTGGTCGACTCTGTGCATTCATCACCAAGGTAAAGAGAGGAAGTCTGGCTGATACTGTGGGACACCTTAGACCAGGTAAACAGTCTCTCTGCTAAGTTAGACAATTGTTCCCCCTGCCCTCAGTCTTTGTGCTAAGCTAGGCTATCATTTCCGACTGCCCTCTGTCTTTGTGCTAAGCTAGGCTATCATTTCCCCCTGCCCTCAGTCTTTGTGCTAAGCTATGCTATCGTTTCTCCCTGCTTCCTGTCTTTAAAATAAGCTGGCCTATCGTTTCCCCTTGCTTCCAGTCTTTGTGCTAAGCTAGGCTATCATTTCTCCCTGCTTCCAGTCTTTGTGCTAAGCTAGGCTATTGTTTCCCCCTGCTTCCAGTCTTTGAGCTAAGCTATGCTATCGTTTCCCCCTACTTTCAGTCTTTGTGCTAAGCTAGGCTATCATTTCCCCTTGCTTCCAGTCTTTGTGCTAAGCTAACCCTTTCTCCTGAGAGCTGAAAGTAGATTCTATACTATTCTGTTTGATTCTGTCCCAGTTGATGCATGCCTCTTCTCTCAGGTGATCAGGTTCTGGAATGGAATGGTCGGGTTCTTCAAGGAGCCACATTTAATGAAGTTTACAACATCATCCTGGAGTCCAAACCAGAACCACAAGTGGAGCTGGTGGTGTCCCGACCAATCAGGTAGGTCACATTATCAGTGCTAGCCAATGGTAGCAACATTGTTGAGGTGATGTTGGGTTCATGTTCTCCTCAGATGGTCCCATGTCCTGAGTTGGAGAACCGCTGTTCTGCTGTTATTGTTGTTCTTTACTCTGACACCACAGCAATCCACTGGTGCGCAAACAAAAACACCACGTTTTAACATCTGAACACAGCAGATTTAAAGAGTAACGTGGACCCTAGTTTTCTTGATGTGTCCAAAAGACTCATTTTGAAAGTGAAACCTCTACAGCTGGCTTGTTTGAAGTAAGCTGCTTTTCATTAGGCGGAGCCTTCACAGTACGTCCACTAGAAGTTCCACCGTCAACAGGCTCAGTATGTTGTTGTGACAGTCGTATGAAAAGGATCATAGAGCCATAAATCCTTTCTCTTAACTGTTGGCTTGATTTCTTCCCCTCTTTAACCGTCATCCATCCATCCTGGGTGATCTGATCATGCCTGGCTTCAGGATGTTTCTCCACAACAGTGTGTTCTTGTGATCGTGTCACTCAGGATGGATGTTCAGACCAGGTGCTGACAGAACATGAGAATCTCATACTAATGGAAGTATATAATACTTATATAATTAATAAGTAATGGAGTATGTTGTGTGTTTCATAGTTTGTGTATGTGTGTCAAACCGGTGTTTACTAGATTAGCAAGAATAGTTTATTGCTTTATTTGCACAGAGTCAAATGTCTCACAATGCATTGCGTCTCCTCAGACTGTCCGATGGTGACAGTTCATTAACTTACAAGCATTTTAGGTGAGAAAACTATTTAGAAGCGATAAGTTGGCATGAAGGCGTCAAGATGCTGCATCATAAAACACACATGGCATTTGAGAACCTGGTGTGTTAGAATCCGGTGTTTGAGATCCTGGTGGTAGAGAATGTGGCATGTGAGAACCTGGTGTTTGAGAACCTTGAGAGTTTGGCATGTGAGAACCAGGTGTGTTAGAACCTAGCATTTGAGAACCTGGCATTTGAGATCCTGTTGGTAGAGAATGTGGCATGTGAGAACCTGGTGTTTGAGAACCTTGAGAGTTTGGCGTGTGAGATCCTGGCATGTGAGAACCTGCCGTGTTAGAACCTGGTGTTTAAGAACCTAGCATTTGAGAGCTTGGCGTGTGAGAGAACCTGGCATTTGAGAACCTGGCGCTTGAGAACCTGGTGTGTGAGAACCTTCTTTGTTCATCTTTGTTCCTCAGAGATGTTCCCAGAGTGGCAGACAGTTCCCACGTCCAGATGGAATCCAGTGAGTTTATCTTTACACTGCTACATGTGTCCGTCCACGACAGACAGAACGGACTCAATCAGATACAAACACAAAATGTTAAAATAAATAAAGATTACTTTGAATATAACAGTTTCCTGTTTTGTGCCTACGTTCTGTTCAGGTTCCAATTCTTTCGACTCTCAGAAAGTTGGCCCCTCCATCTCCGTCACGTCTCCAATGAGCCCCAGCGTTCTGTCCGGACAAGTCTCTGTAAGTTTACCCAGCATGCACTGCGTTGCCACATGGCACACCCCACAGCCAATCAGTTAACAGACGTGTCCATGGTGATGTGTGTTTCAGACTGCAAACAAGCATCCTCTGGTTCCCAGAATCCAGGTAACTGTAGAGAGGAGTGATACATCTGTCTGTTCTAGCTATCTTTGTTCTGTCTATTCCAGCTGTAGGGAGGTTACACCTGACAGATTAATGTAGTCGAGTAGAAATATCAAGGGGAAACTATAGTGGACAAAGTACCCAAATCAATTACTCAATTACTTGAATATTACTTGAAGGTATTGATACTCCGGGTACTGGTACTCCATGACATGTGAAAGTAACTTCTAGACTACTTGTTTTGATAATAAGTACTTGAGTATGTCATTAGTAATTATACAAAAAATAATACTCACTCCCAAAGTCAGAGTCAGAGCCAGCTCAGTCCCAGAGTCAGAATCAGAGCCAGCTCAGTCCGAGAGTCAGATTCAGAATCAGAGCCAGCTCAGTCCCAGAGTCAGAGCCAGCTCAGTCCCAGAGTCAGAGTCAGAGCCAGCTCAGTCCCCCAGTCAGAGTCAGAGCCAGCACAGTCCCCAGAGTCAGAGTCAGAGCCAGCACAGTCCCCAGAGTCAGAGCCAGAAACAAAAACCAGTTACATCAGGGGCTGGGGGCAGGATCATGATTATCGTTACCAATCAAAACTTTGTGTCCACCATTTTACATTCTACATATAGTGTAGGGTAGACAAAAACAAGTGAACTAACATTCCGGACATTCTGAGTAAATAACAACGGTCTGCTCAGGAGAAAAAACGTGTACAGTATTTTGATCCTCCACCAAAGTGCAAAACAAATTAGATGGTGTTTGGAGGACAAAGCTGGGCTATGAGGCAGTACGGTGGCTCTAGTGCTCCTCCAACCAGTGGAAAACTAAATGGGTTCCTGTTCTCTAGGGTTCCTCTGGAGCTGTGTGGGGTTCTGTCTTTCACGCTGCTGTCCTGATTTTAAAACCTGTTTTATGTTACAGCTGAAGCTGTGGTATGATAAAGTTGGTCATCAGCTGATCGTCACCGTACTCGGGGCTAAAGAACTTCCTGTTCGAGATGACGGCCGACCGAGGAACCCCTACGTCAAGATCTACTTCCTGCCAGACAGAAGGTAGAAAACAGAGCCAATTAGACTTTTACCGACTTGCTGATTTGTATTTTTGCTCTCTGGTTCCTCATCTGTGTTTTCTGATCAGTGTGGTTCTGCTATAGAACCTTTAGTACCTGGTCTGGTCTGAGTAACCAGATGTGGGTCCTGCCCTGTGATTGGCTGTCTCCTCTCCTCACAGTGATAAGAGTAAACGGAGAACAAAGACTGTGAAGAAGTCGGTAGAACCTCGGTGGAACCAGACCTTCATGTACTCTCCGGTGCATCGGCGAGAGTTCAGAGAACGGATGCTGGAGCTGACGGTCTGGGATCAGGCTCGGGTCCGAGAAGAGGAGAGTCAGTTCCTAGGAGAGGTCAGAACGCACGGAAAACAGGTTTCAGATGTAGTCTTTTTAAAGGAACAGTCCACCTCTTAAAGGGTTCATTAGTTTTAGTCCTGTTTCAGTTTGATGACAGAGATATCGACACATAATCTCAGAGAAAGTAGTTCCTGATCTCTACATGTGATCTTCAGCCGGTGTCTGTTGGCTCAGGGATGACCAGTCACTACTGGTTGCATGACGACTTGTGGCAGTTGGTTAAATGACTTTGTCATCAATGCTAGTGCGGTTAGCTGAAGCTAACAGCTGTCTGTCTGTCTGTAGGTTCTGATAGAGTTGGAGTCGGCTCGACTGGACGATCAGCCTCACTGGTACAAACTGCAGCTCCATGATCTTTCCTCTGTTCCGCTGCCCAACGCCTCCCCCTACCTGCAGAGGAGAGGACTGCAGCCTGAAGAGGCCCTGAGCAGCAGGAGGCTACAGAGTGAGACACACCGATAACACACACCGATAACACACACCGATAACACACACCGATAACACACACCGATAACACACACCGATAACACACACCGATAACACACACCGATAACACACACCGATAACACACACCGATAACACACACCGATAACACACACCGATAACACACACCGATAACACACACAGATAACACACACCGATAACACACACCGATAACACACACAGATAACACACACAGATAACACACACCGATAACACACACCGATAACACACACCGATAACACACACCGATAACACACACAGATAACACACACCGATAACACACACCGATAACACACACTGATAACACACACTGATAACACACACCTATAACACACACAGATAACACACACAGATAACACACACCGATATCACACACCGATAACACACACAGATAACACACACCGATAACACACACTGATAACACACACTGATAACACACACCTATAACACACACAGATAACACACACAGATAACACACACTGATAACACACACTGATAACACACACTGATAACACACACTGATAACACACACTGATAACACACACTGATAACACACACCTATAACACACACAGATAACACACACAGATAACACACACTGATAACACACACTGATAACACACACTGATAACACACTGATAACACACAGATAACACACACTGATAACACACACTGATAACACACACCTATAACACACACAGATAACACACAGATAACACACACAGATAACACACTGATAACACACACAGATAACACACAGATAACACACACAGATAACACACAGATAACACACACAGATAACACACACTGATAACACACACTGATAACACACTGATAACACACAGATAACACACACCTATAACACACACTGATAACACACAGATAACACACACAGATAACACACACTGATAACACACAGATAACACACACTGATAACACACACCTATAACACACACCTATAACACACACCTATAACACACACCTATAACACACACTGATAACACACAGATAACACACACCGATAACACACACTGATAACACACACTGATAACACACACTGATAACACACACAGATAACACACACTGATAACACACACTGATAACACACACTGATAACACACACAGATAACACACACCTATAACACACACCTATAACACACACTGATAACACACACTGATAACACACACAGATAACACACACAGATAACACACACAGATAACACACACAGATAACACACACCTATAACACACACCTATAACACACACTGATAACACACACTGATAACACACACTGATAACACACACTGATAACACACACTGATAACACACACTGATAACACACACAGATAACACACACAGATAACACACACAGATAACACACACCTATAACACACACAGATAACACACACTGATAACACACACAGATAACACACAGATAACACACACTGACAACACACACAGATAACACACACTGATAACACACACAGATAACACACACTGATAACACACACAGATAACACACACTGATAACACACACTGATAACACACACTGATAACACACACTGATAACACACACTGATAACACACACCTATAACACACACAGATAACACACACTGATAACACACACTGATAACACACACTGATAACACACAGATAACACACACTGATAACACACACTGATAACACACTGATAACACACAGATAACACACACTGATAACACACTGATAACACACAGATAACACACACTGATAACACACACTGATAACACACACCTATAACACACACCTATAACACACACCTATAACACACACCTATAACACACACTGATAACACACAGATAACACACACTGATGACACACACTGATAACACACACCTATAACACACACCTATAACACACACCTATAACACACACTGATAACACACAGATAACACACACCGATAACACACACTGATAACACACACTGATAACACACACTGATAACACACAGATAACACACACTGATAACACACACTGATAACACACACTGATAACACACACAGATAACACACACCTATAACACACACCTATAACACACACTGATAACACACACTGATAACACACACTGATAACACACACAGATAACACACACAGATAACACACACAGATAACACACACCTATAACACACACAGATAACACACACTGATAACACACACAGATAACACACAGATAACACACACTGACAACACACACAGATAACACACACTGATAACACACACTGATAACACACACTGATAACACACACTGATAACACACACAGATAACACACACTGATAACACACACAGATAACACACACAGATAACACACACTGATAACACACACAGATAACACACACTGATAACACACACTGATAACACACACAGATAACACACACTGATAACACACACTGATAACACACACTGATAACACACACTGATAACACACACTGATAACACACACTGATAACACACACAGATAACACACACTGATAACACACACAGATAACACACACTGATAACACACACTGATAACACACACTGATAACACACACTGATAACACACACTGATAACACACACAGATAACACACACTGATAACACACACTGATAACACACACTGATAACACACACAGATAACACACACAGATAACACACACAGATAACACACACTGATAACACACACAGATAACACACACAGATAACACACACTGATAACACACACTGATAACACACACAGATAACACACACAGATAACACACACAGATAACACACTTTTCTCCCATGATGCTTTGCCAGACAAAGGTCCTTTCTATATCTCAGGTAATAACAGCTGTCTAGTGGGACCCTTCGGCGCTAATGCTAATGCTAACTCCGATGTCTGTTCCACATGTTTTGGTAAAACATGTAAAATAACAGTGTTCTATTCTGAGGTTAGGCCACGCCCCCTGTCAGTCACAGGTGTCAGGTGACTTTACTGTCTTTTATAGTGTTCTAGATTTTTCCTTTTGTGTTTGAGATGTTCTGATGGTTCCCAACTGCAAAAGGAGGACCCTGAATCAGGGGCCTTCAAGGGTTCCAGGAGGTTCTCTTTATGTGTTCTGCATATACATTAATTGGTTCCAGTTGAGGTTCTAATGGGTCCTTGATATAGTGTTATAGGTTCTTGAGGAGATCCTTGAGGAGGTCCTTGAGGAGGTCCTTGAGGAGGTCCTTGAGGAGGTCCTTGTGTGTGGAGATCCTTGAGGAGGTCCTTGAGGAGATCCTTGAGGAGGTCCTTCAGGAGATCCTTGAGGAGGTCCTTGTGTGTGGAGATCCTTGAGGAGATCCTTGTGGGGATCTTTGTGGGGGTTCATGTGGCCCCAATGATCTCAGAAAGGCTGATGAATTTCCATAGAGTAGCTCCAGAGGACTTTAAGGGAGTCCTAGATGCCTCCAGAAGGATTTGTGTCGTGTGGTTGTGGATCCTTGATGGTGGGTTAGTAATCTTAATGTTCTAGAGTCTGCAGGAATGTTTTAGGGTTCCTCAAAGGGGTCCCAGTTGTTTTAAAGATTGTCTCATCCTTGGAGGGGTCCTGATGGGTCTTGGAGATATTTTTCAACCTTTTTAAAGAAATCCAGAGAGTTCTTTAAAGGTTGTGGATGTGGTTTCAGTAGTCCTTCAGAAAGGTTTCAGGAGGGTTTGAGTCAGATGAAACCAGTGAAGTGGTTCTGTCATGTTCTTGTGTTTCCTGTCACTGGACTGTTTCTGTCGGATTAGTTGACCTTTGTGTGGAGGATTAAAGAGGAGCTGCTTACAGGCTTTCCTCTCTCTCTCTCTCTCTCTCTCTCTCTCTCTCTCTGCAGGGTCTCAGAAGATCAGTGACAGTGAGTTTTCAGATTACGACTGTGAAGACGGCATCGGCGTGATATCAGGTAAACATCATGCATCATGTGTTCGGGCCCTGACACACCGGTCAGCTGATGTCGGAACGTTGGGGAGCGTCTGGTCTGTCGCCTCTCGTTGGCTCTTGCTGGCAGCTTTTCGGCAGATTGAACATGTTGGATTGGTGTCAGACAGAATAGTGTTAATTTATTCATCTATGGAGCGCAGAGAGCGCAGTGGTTAGAGCCCTCCCCTAGTCCCGAGGCTATAGTCCTCTAGTGGTCGGCGTGGGTTCGATTCCGACCCGTGGCCATTTGCCGCATGTCTTCCCCCCCACTCTCTCTCTCACATTTCCTGTCACCTCTTCAGGCTGTCCTATCAATAAAGGCATATAAGCCCCCCCCCCCAATAAATAAATAAAATAAAATAAAAAAATATTCATCTATGATTTATTCAGTGTCAGTCCTGAGTCTCATGACCTCATCAGTTTTATCATATTTAGTCACATGATCCTGTTTTTAGTCCAGTTTTAAAAGTCTGGACATTTTAGTCTGATTGTATCAAAGAAAACTGTCAGTATTTTAGTCTAGTTTAATAAAAGTGTTGACATTTGAGTCTTTCTAAGACATCAGGTTATTATTAACATTTCAGATCAAACCAATATTTTTTATCACTTTTATCACTGATTTCACTGATTCCACATCAGATTTATCTGATCATTATCTGATAAAAACAGGTTGAATGATTCAGAATGCAGCTTTGCACAAAGTGTCTGGTCTGATGATGATGATGATGATGTCACTTTAAGGAATACATCCAGACATGGAACATGTTCTGATTGGCTGATTTATTTTGAACCACGCCCAGCTCCAAGCCAGTGAGCCGGGCTTCTTATCCATTTAAAGTCTGACTATAGGTTGAGATGGTTTCAGCCCCAAAACCTCTAATCATTGGTTTACCAGATAAAACTGTGAAACTCTGAGCTCCAGATATCCTGAGGAACCTTCAGAGGAACCAGATACTAGATGGTTCCATTAGTCTTTGGCCCCTATACCCAGGTCGGACCACCCATTGGTGCGTCAGGACCGCTGAGGGCCTCCACCAGAGTTCCCTCTGGCTCCGCCCTGCCCAGACATAGGTCACCATCTTTAGGGTCCTATCACACGTGATCATGCTCCACCACCCTGACAGAGTGAGTGAGACGGGCCGGTGGTGGACCTGACCCAGAGGGGCCGGGATCCCACCTTTAGTCACAGTTGGTGTTTGATGACATCAATGTCGTCTTGTCTGAGTCATGGAAGAAAGATGGAACATTTTTCATCATAGTAGTTGTTAATGAAGTTGAGACGAGGAGAAAAATAACGAATCCAGAGAAGAGAGAAGAGGAAAGAGAGAAAAAAGCTCATTTTTCATTAATCATTCAACTCTAGGAAGAAGGACTTCTGGAATAAACTCTGTATCTGCAGTCCGAGGTCTTCTGGTTTCAGATTAGTGCCACCTGCTGGTGTGGAGGCTGTTTCCTCTCACAGGAGCAGGACATGAAGCCAGTTGGCTGTCGGTTGTAACCTTTGCGGTGTGTTCAAGTGCATGTCTGTTTGTTGTGTGTTCAACACTTGGATCACAACAGAAGATGTCTTAGTGAACGTCGTTCACACATCCTTGTGAAACAGAGATTTAAAGTTTCCCTCATGTCATTCTGATTAAAGTAGAAAGCTTCTCTCTGATTCGACTTCATGATTCGACGATGACGTTTCACTGCTGAACCCTCAGCATTGACGCTTTTGCTCTCTGCTTCCAGACTACAGACAGAATGGGCGGGACTTCCACAGCTCCACCCTCTCAGTGCCAGAGCAGGTGATATCTTCCAATCTCTACCCTCGATCTGACGTCGTCAGGATGAGGTCACGGTCGCCAAGCCAGCCTCCTCCTCAGAGGTAACCTGTGTTCATGATGAGATGAAATGAGATGAGATGAGACGATTTGATCCCGTCAAGAGAGCGACATAAGGAATTAAATAAAATAAGATGCAACAAGATTAGGCTGAATGAAATGTATTGATCTGAGATGAGGAAAAATGTGATGAGACATATTAGAGATAAATGTCAAACATTGTTTGTTATGATGACATTTAGTGGAATGAAATGAAAGATAATGTCATAGGATGAGATTAGGCAAACACATAAAACGATACAAGAAATATAGGAGATGAAATGAGATGAAATGAAAGTGGACCAATGAGGCGTGATGATGACTGGAACATTATTCCTCTCTGACATCAGCAGCCTCGTAGAGGATCAACAGATACTTTTCTGTCCAGTCGTCTTTTCTCATTTGAGATGAACCCATCTTTCATGCTTGTGGCCTCTGTGCCATCAGACCTTTGTAGCCCCGTATGTACATCAGCAGCCTAGCAGCAGTAGGACCCTGACGGCTCTACTCAGCCGGCCGCATTGTGCATGTTCAAAATCCCTTTGATGACAGAAAAATAAAATAGGCTCACTATATTTTTTTCGTTATGTCAAAAGGCCTCGTGGTCCAAATTTGGCCCGAGGGCCTTTAAGTGGTGACCCCTGTGATGGACCAATGTGGAAAAAGATCATTTGATTTCATTGTGTAAACCCATCTGTCCTCCTGTGGACCAATAGATCTGATTCTTAATGGGTTTAAAGTCTGAGGCTGACAGAAGGAATATTAGAATTAAATATAGATAAATGTAGAATAAATGTCTAAAATTATGTTTTGTAATATTTTAGTGTGTTGTCAGTCGCTCTGTTTTCACCAGATGTCAGAGATAAATTTGAACTAAATGATGAAGTCATACTACAGATGAAGCTTCAAATGAAAAATGATCGGAACAAAAGACTTTTATTCAAATCAAATATTTATTAAGTGTAAAAATCCCACAGAAAAAAAATACACGAATCCATGTATGAGGAGTCAGATGATGAGCGTGTCCAGCTCTCTTCTCGGCGTCCTATTGGTCGCTGTGAGTCTTGTACAGCCTGGTGAGAGTACAGATGAGGAAGAGGAGGGTCTGCAGATTCCAGCAACATTTAAACCACATTTCTACAATGTTTATTACAAAGATGCTAATAGAAACATCACAGAAACAGTCCAGAGAGTCTGAAAAGGGTGAACCACAGGGATCTATTGTAGGACCTTTACTCTATTTACACATTTGTTCTAAATATTTTGTTCAGTTATATGCAGATGACATGGTTCCATCTATCTATCTATCTATCTCTCTATCTCTCTGTCTGTCTGTCTGTCTGTCTGTCTGTCTGTCTGTCTGTCTGTCAACAGACCTTAGGGGGTTAAACTACTTCCTTCTAGTCTGACTGAAACACCTTCTACTGAACTGTTTTTTTTTGGTGCTTTGACATCCAATTAGCTATCAGAATGGCCTCATCTTCATTTTACATCACTCACTCTCTCCTTTGACCTATGACCTCTGGTTGCCAGCAGTAACCCTCTGTACCCATTGTACCGGGAAGATGCCGTGCGGCTGTTGCGAGGCTCCAAACTGAGCCGAGCGTACTCTGACGCTGGCCAGTACAGTAGCCTGGACAGGTAACTGAGGTCGAACCCACATGGGTCACATGGACACCAGCCAATCAGTATGTAGTCTGTGAACTAGCCAATCAGCATTCAGTCTGAGTCACAACAATGTTAAATAAACTATTCAAGAGAAGAATACATCAATATCAATAATTAATCAATCAAAATAAATGCTATCAGATGCAGCAGGTGACCCTCGACTGGATGTTGAGTCGTATGTTGTGTTACATCATCTTTTCCTTTAACACTCAGTCAGTGTTAGTACAGATATTATGGTCTGTAGATGATATTATGGTCTATAGATGGTAATATGGTCTGTAGATGATATTATGGTCTGTAGATGGTGATATTATGGTCTATAGATGATATTATGGTCTGTAGATGGTGATATTATGGTTTATAGATGATATTATGGTCTGTAGATGATATTATGGTCTGTAGACAATATTATGGTCTGTAGATGGTGATATTATGGTCTGTAGATGATATTGTGGTCTATAGATGATATTATGGTTTGTAGATGGTGATATTATGGTCTGTAGATGATGGTGATATTATGGTCTGTAGATGATGATATTATGGTCTGTAGATGGTGATATTATGGTCTGTAGATGATGGTGATATTATGGTCTTTAGATGGTGATATTATGGTCTATAGATGATATTATGGTCTGTAGATGATATTATGGTCTGTAGATGATGATATTATGGTCTGTAGATGATACTATGGTCTGTAGATGGTGATATTATGGTCTGTAGATGATATTATGGTCTGTAGATGATATTATGGTCTGTAGATGATGATATTATGGTCTGTAGATGATATTATGGTCTGTAGATGGTGATATTATGGTCTGTAGATGATACTATGGTCTGTAGATGGTGATATTATGGTCTGTAGATGATATTATGGTCTGTAGATGATATTATGGTCTGTAGATGGTGATATTATGGTCTGTAGATGATATTATGGTCTGTAGATGATATTATGGTCTGTAGATGATATTATGGTCTGTAGATGGTGATATTATGGTCTATAGATGATATTATGGTATGTAGATGGTGATATTATGGTCTGTGGATGATGGTGATATTATGGTCTGTAGGTGATATTATGGTCTGTAGATGATATTATGGTCTGTAGATGGTGATATTATGGTCTATAGATGATATTATGGTCTTTAGATGATATTATGGTCTGTAGATGGTGATATTATGGTCTGTAGATGGTGATATTATGGTCTGTAGATGGTGATATTATGGTCTGTAGATGATACTATGGTCTGTAGATGGTGATATTATGGTCTGTAGATGGTGATGTTATGGTCTGTAGATGACGGTGATATTATGGTCTGTAGATGATGGTGATATTATGGTCTGTAGATGATGGTGATATTATGGTCTGTAGATGGTGATATTATGGTCTGTAGATGGTGATGTTATGGTCTGTAGATGACGGTGATATTATGGTCTGTAGATGGTGATATTATGGTCTGTAGATGGTGATATTATGGTCTGTAGTCGATGATATTATGGTTTGTAGATGGTGATATTATGGTATGTAGATGGTGATATTATGGTCTGTAGATGATGCTGATATTATGGTCTGTAGATGATATTATGGTCTGTAGATGATATTATGGTCTGTAGATGATATTATGGTCTGTAGATTGTGATATTATGGTCTGTAGATGGTGATATTATGGTCTGTAGATGATATTATGGCCTGTAGATGGTGATATTATGGTCTGTAGATGATGGTGTGATACTATGGTCTGTAGACGATATTATGGTCTGTAGATGGTGATATTATGGTCTGTAGATGATACTATGGTATGGTCTATAGATGGTGATATTATGGTCTGTAGATGATATTATGGTCTGTAGATGGTGATATGGTCTGTAGATGACGGTGATATTATGGTCTATAGATGATATTATGGTCTATAGATGATATTATGGTCTGTAGATGGTGATATTATGGTCTGTAGATGATATTATGGTCTGTAGATGATGGTGATATTATGGTCTGTAGATGGTGATATTATGGTCTGTAGACGGTGATATTATGATATGTAGATGGTGATATTATGGTCTGTAGATGATGCTGATATTATGGTCTATAGATGGTGATATTATGGTCTGTAGATGATATTATGGTCTGTAGACGACATTATGGTCTGTAGATGGTGATATTATGGTCTGTAGATGATATTTTGGCCTGTAGATGGTGATATTATGGTCTGTAGATGGTGATATTATGGTCTGTAGATGGTGATATTATGGTCTGCAGATGGTGATATTATGTTCTGTAGACGGTGACATTATGGTCTGTAGATGGTGATATTATAGTTTGTAGACGGTGATATTATGGTCTGTAGATGATATCATGTTCTGTAGATGGTGATATTATTGTCTGTAGAGGGTGGAATGGCCCAATCAGGTGTTTCTGATCCTCTCCATCTTTTTAGGGACGTGTTGCTGCATAAAATTCAGAACAAACATGTTTATAAAAATCAGTGAGGAACAACTTTAGATGTTATCCATCATGTCTGTTGTCCATGTTTTACTGAGCATCTCACCTTTTTTGGAGTCATGGTTGTAGTTTTAGAACTGAAACCAATACTATCTGTAGTAGTAGTAGTAATAGTATTGGTAGTAGTACTGGTTTCAGTACTGTATGTAATGCAGTATGTAGTGCTGGATTTAGAGCATGTTCTGCTGTTGGTACTGGTTTTGCTGGTTGTAGTACTGGTTTGACTGTCTTTCTCTGTGTATTTAGGAGATCACAGAGGAGAGTGTCTGTTGGCACCTCTCTGGATTCCTATGACAGGTACTGCAACTGTATTTGGAATAATGGTAGTACTGGTAGTAGTGCTCAGAGTACTCATCACATTGTCATGTGTGTGTTTTTGTGTGTGGAAGATATTTAAACGGTCCTAACCAAACTCTCTGGACAAACCACATGATGAATGGGAGCTGTGAGGACATCAGGTAAGCCCCGGGGCTTATGGGTAATGTAGTATTGGCGGATGATCTCATCAGTTAGTACTCAGTGAAGTTACCACCTGCTAGTTGTCGATATGTTTGTCAGGGGTTTGTGTGGACACACCTGTACAGGACACCCTTGTAGAGTTCTGAAGTGTTTCTGTTCTTCAGTCAGGACTTCATTCCTAACTTCCCCTACGAACCTGACGCCTACGACGAGGAACTTCTCAGGTAACCATTCCTGGTTATAGTACTGCTAGTACTACTGGTTTGGTACTGGTTTAACTCCTGACTGTACTCCTGCCTCTAGTATAGGTTTTAGTATTGTAGTACTAGTTCCAGAATTTAATCCACTACTATTAGTAGTAGTAGTATTGGTTGCAGCACTGGTTGTTATACTATATGGATCCTACTGCTTCTAGTATCAGTTGTAGTGCTGATTCTTTGTGATAATGGTCATACAACTGGTTTGGGTATTGGTCATATTACTACTTGTACTACTGATTGTACGACTGGGTTTAGTAGTGTTCGTAGTATACAGATGACATTAGGTTATATTTACGTCTTTGAGACTCCAAACTGGAACATGTGATGCCAACACCTCAGCTGGGATTAAACACACCTGTTCACCTGTTCTGTGATAAACTCATCTCACCACAAAATTCTACCAGCAGGATTTTTCAGCAGAAAATCAAACTTTGGTTTGGTTCTGTTCACTTCTGAACTGGTACTGGTTTACTCTCTCTAGTGACAAAAATATCATTTTAGTTTTAAAAATCAGTTCTAATCTAACAGCAGCTGCAGAGGAAAAAGCTGTTCACTTTATTCTCATAACGTTTTGACTTTACTCTCATAATGTTATGACTTAATTCTCATAATATTTAGACTTCATTCTCATAATATTTTGACTTTATTCTCATAATGTTTTGACTTTATTCTCATAATGTTTAGACTTCATTCTCATAATATTTTGACTTTATTCTCATAATGTTTTGACTTTACTCTCATAATGTTATGACTTTATTCTCACAATGTTTAGACTTTATTCTCATAATATTTTGATTTCATTCTCATAATATTTTGACTTTATTCTCATAATGTTTTGACTTTACTCTCATAATGTTATGACTTTATTCTCATAATGTTTAGACTTCATTCTCATAATATTTTGACTTTATTCTCATAATGTTTTGACTTTATTCTCATAATATTATGACTTTATTCTCATTATGTCATGACTTTATTCTCATAATGTTATGACTATTCTCATCATGTTGAGACTTTATTTTCATCATGTTGAGACTTTATTCTCAAAATGTTGAGACTTTATTCTCGTAATATCTTTCCTTTTATTCTCGTAATGTTTTGACTCTATTCTCATAACATTTTAACTTTATTCTCATAACATTTTAACTTTATTCTCATAATGTTTTGACTATTCTCATAATATTTTGACTTTATTCTCATAATATTTTGACTTTATTCTCATAATGTTTTGACTTTACTCTCATAATGTTATGACTTTATTCACATAATGTTTAGACTTCATTCTCATAATATTTTGACTTTATTCTCATAATGCTATGACTATTCTCATAATGTTGAGACTTTATTCTCATAATCTTTTGACTTTATTCTCATAATGTTTTGACTTTCGTCTCATAATGTTTTGACTTTATTCTCATAATCTCAGGTGTTTTTTTTCTCAGGGTGGTCCTAATAGGAAATATACAGTACCAGTCAATAGTTTGAACATATCTTCCCATCCACTTGAATGGGAAACTGTGTCCAAATTTTTGACTGGTACTGTATATGAATTTGATACATGTGCATAAAATGGAAGCAGAACAGGTGTGCGGGTGTCTTGAATCACCTGAGCCCAGCTGAACTGATGATGTCACAACAACAACCTGATCATACTTCTTTCAAGACTTCAAACTGAGAGAAGGTCTTCCCTTATTTCTCTCCCAGCATTCCTTGCTGCCCTCTTACTGAAGCCTGATGGGAAATTTGGTGCCAAATTCCAGCTTTTCTTCTTCTGTGGTGTTTGATCTTCATTCAGTGCCTTAAACTTCCTGTTTAATCACCTTCAAGCCTCAACAGGTACACCCAGCTGGCAGTCATCACGGTGATATGACTAACTAACCGCTCCTGCAGGTGAAATGGTTGTCATGGTGACAGCGGCTCATGATTGTCATGGTGATGTACAGGTACAGTCGGCAGATGGATCGGCGGGATTACTACAGCCGCTCTCGGTCAGCTGATCAGCGAGCGATGGCAGACCGTCCCGTATATACGCGCTCCCACTCCACAGACCGATCTGGCTCCACCCACCTGAGGTCGGGACACTCTGCCCCACCCTCACCGGCCCTGACCAGGTGACCTGCAGCCGACCAATCAGAAAGAAGCTCTGCCTGCTGATGTTTGCTCAGCACTAAAACATAATGTCTTAGCATTGACCACGCCTCTTTTCTTTTAACCCTCTCCTTCTCCTTTCTGATTGGCTCACAGTTACATCACACTACTAATAACCTGTTGTCCATTTATATGTTGTTGGGTTTAAATTGTTGGAATTAACCGTTATTTTTTTAGCATGTGTGAATATTTTTTTGTTCAATTTTGTGACTCATTCCTGATTTATTTTACAGCATGCTGGTCGTTGTTTGTTTGTTGTTTGTTTGTTGCACCAGTTCTTCACTTTCCTCCAAACTAAACATTGCAACTTGAGTCGTGTTCTCTGACCTTGATATTTAGTTATTTGCTAATATAGTTTAGCCTAGCTATAGAAGCTTTAATCTTCTATCACTAACCACCACTTTGACCTTTGACCTTGTAGCTGCTGCCTTGCTTCCCTCCTGTCAGGTTGATTCTTGTTTTTTTTCCGATAGGGCAAACCCTCGAGGTGGATCAACCCACACGAGTCCATCTGGAACGCCAGTCTGTGGCCGCCGAGGACGCCAGCTGCCCATAGTCCCGCCCAAAGGTGCTCTGGACAGAAGTAAGTCTGTCAGTTACCTGTCAGAAGAGAGGAGCAAACACCGGACAAACTGTGAACAGTGTCAGTCTGTTAGGGGTATGATCTACAGCTGTGTATCATCAGCATAAAGGTAGATGCTCCTCTGAATGGTATGAGCAGGTGGATACTAAAACATTGACCAGGTTGATGGCGGTCTCTGTGTAGTTTAACACCTGATGTTTACATTCGAACAGTTCTGCTTCTTTGTTGTACATTTAAAATGAGACCTCGAGTACTTGTTGTAGTTTAAAAAAAAATTTTTTTAGTTATTTTTTGGGCAGTTTTATGCCTTTATTTCATAGGACAGCGGAAGAGGTGAGGAAATGAAGGAGAGAGAGTGGGGGGAAGACATGCGGCAAATGGCCACAGGTCAGAATCAAACCCGCGCCGGCCGCTAGAGGACTATAGCCTAAGTACAGGGGGTGCAGCTCTAACCGCTACGCTACCTGCACCCGTGTAGTTTTTTATTATTAAACCCACCTGACAACAGGTAAGAATCTGGGTTGTGTTTTAGAAAATATGCTAAAAATATACACCTATATGTGTTCGGGCCTTTGGCATGCTGGGTGATGTAATCCTTCCAGTTTCTGTCCCGGGATCATGATTAGGAAGAATGTCCACCTTAATGTGATGAAGGGGATCGCTTGCATACCTGGGAGCTGTGTTGTTGGTCACCTTAGAGATACTGGTCCCAGGTGAAAGGCCAGACCACCCTTAAGGAGCAGAGGATCTTCTTGGACACACCCCACCTTCTCTACTCCAACGTTAAAAACCTGGTTTCAGATGCTTTTAGTCACAAGAACGTTGAAGCAGACCTTCAGACTGATGTCAGCTTCAGACTACAACGATGGTTTAATCCCAATCCAACCCCCCCAACAGTTAGAGGAGAAACCTTGGTCGGTACCGATGATGGATCCAGATTATCTGGAAACGTGAGCCGTTTTCAGATCCAGTCCTAAACCTCCTGATCTGCTCACAGACTCATCTGGGCTGACAAGATAAAATCAAACATGTTTGGGATTTAGGATTAAAATCTGGATGATAGACTAAACATCAGAAGATGTTTTCACACCTGAAAGCTTCGGTCTTCAGGTGTTTGCAGCATCAACCAATACAGTCCAGTCTAGACGACACAGGTGTGGAATCTGGAAACAAACTTGCTGCTCGTTGATGTAATAATTGCTGCTCATTTTGTCTGTGTAGACAAAAAGCTGTGTTTCACGTACCTGTTCATGGCGTTGCCTCATCTTAGGTTTGATGTGTTTCGTGCTGTTTCTTAACATTTCAGATTAAAGAAGAGATGTAGAAAAGTAGCCATGTGATTGGTTTCCTGTTGAAATGGGTCATGTGATCATTCATTCATCTCTGTGATCATCTTTTCTTTTTCATTTGTCTAAAATCTTTTGCTGTCCGTCAGTTTTGGCCATGCCCACAACAGGAGTGCCAACTGCAACTGCTCCTCCCACTCATCATCAGGTCCCTCCCCCTGTCCCCAAACAAGGCCCCCCCATCAATCATCAAGCACCACCTCCAATACGAATCCAAGCCCCGCCTCCTCATGTAACTGGCCATCCCCACCCACCTGCATCTGCATCTATACAAGCGCCTGCATCAGCACCTGCATCAGCACCTGCATCAGCACCTGCATCAGCACCTGCATCAGCACCTGTACCAGCACCTGCATCAGCACATGTACCAGCACTTGCACCTGCATCAGCACCTGTACCAGCACTTACATCAGCACCTGCACCTGTACCAGCATCTACATCAGCACCTGTACCAGCACCAGCACCACCACCTGCATCAGCACCTGTACCAGCACCTGCAGCTCCACCTTTATCTGCTCCCATCCAAATCCAAGCCCCCGGCCCCTACGCTCCTGTACCTGCTCCAACAGTGTCCCAAGTCAGGCCTCCTGCTCAAACACCTGCCCAAGCCCTGCACCCAACCCAGACAGCTGATCCAGTCCCACCCCCAGCTGCTGCCCCACCCCCAGCTCCTGCAGTCCAATCACAACCACCTCCTGAACTCATTCTTCCTTCTGCACCAACACCTGCCTCTACACCTACCCCTGCCCCCTCACCTGCCCCACCCCCACAGACTCCAGGTGTGTACATCAGTCAACAAATCAGTCTACACCAGTAGAACCAGTTGAACCAGTAGCTGGTGACTCTATATATCTGTTTGTGTCAGACATTCTCCATCATCACTTGTTTCTATGTTCATCTTTATTACATCATGCTGATGTCATCACAACCCACGTGTCCGCCTCAGAGTCAGACAGACGCTCAGCGACACCTGGAGGGACCAGAAAAGGCAAGTCTCAGGTGTTTGTGATGATGCGTTGAGATGATACTGGTCATAAACCAGTTAAGTGATGTTGTCCAGGCTGAAGGTTTTGATGATTTATACTGGGACGTAGCCAGCTGGTTTAACTGGTTCACCTGATCAAAGTGTCGCTGTCGTCTGACCAATCATCTCTCTCTGCTGTAATGCAGAGGTCACATGGAAGGACCAGCAGAAGAAAACAGCCAATGGTATGGTACCACCTGTTAGCCACACCCACCCCAGACATATAGCCCCTCCCCCATAGAAAGTTCAACCATGTGACATGTTAGTGATGAGATGGTGACTGGAGGAAGAGAATCAGTTAGCATAGCATCCTGTATGCTGCTTTAGTCACCCATCCCTCCATCCATCCATCATCAGTCTGTCCATCCATCCATCCATCCATTGTTGTAACATGAAGTGGAGGCGTTACCAGCGTGCCAAGAAGGTAGAGGTTCCTTCGTTCTTTCCTGTTCCTCGTTATCTTCTTATGTTGTAAATTATGATTCCATATAGAGTATAATAGACCTCAAAGCAGCTGGTGTTTTAGGGCGTGGCTGCCTTGTGATTGACAAATCACAACAACGACATATCCTCCTCACCTCTTGGTGCACTTCCGAAGATGGTGATGGCCGTAATACCAAACTCAAGACTTTAATAGGAAAACCTACAAACTGGTGGTGACGTCATGATTGTCCTGCACCAGCGAAGGGACACATCAACTCTCATATCCCTGCCGGGTTAGCCAACGTCCCACATACATCCTACTGTTTAGCCAACGTCCCACAGACATCCTACCGGTTAGCCAGAGTCCCACATACATCCTACCGATTAGCCAGAGTCCCACATACATCCTACCGATTAGCCAGAGTCCCACATACATCCTACCGATTAGCCAGAGTCCCACATACATCCTACCGATTAGCCAGAGTCCCACATACATCCTACTGATTAGCCAACGTTCCACATACATCCTACCGATTAGCCAGAGTCCCACATACATCCTACCGATTAGCCAACTTTCCACATACATCCTACCGATTAGCCAGAGTCCCACATACATCCTACCGATTAGCCAGAGTCCTACATACATCCTAACGGTTAGCCAGAGTCCTACATACATCCTAACGGTTAGCCAGAGTCCTACATACATCCTACCGATTAGCCAGAGTCCCACATACATCCTACCGATTAGCCAACGTCCCACATACATCCTACCAATTAGTCAACGTCCCACATACATCCTACCGGTTAGCCAGAGTCCCACATACATCCTACCGGTTAGCCAGAGTCCCACATACATCCTACCGGTTAGCCAGAGTCCCACATACATCCTACCGATTAGCCAGACTCCCACATACATCCTACCGATTAGCCAGAGTCCCACATACATCCTACCGATTAGCCAGAGTCCCACATACATCCTACCGATTTGCCAGAGTCCCACATACATCCTACCGATTAGCCAACGTCCCACATACATCCTACTGATTAGCCAACGTCCCACATACATCCTACAGGTTAGCCAACGTCCCACATACATCCTACAGGTTAGCCAGAGTCCCACATGCATCCTACCGGTTAGCCAATGTTCCACATACATCCTACTGATTGGCCAGTACTACTTTCTAACAGAAGACGACCAACAGAGGATTTTCAAAGGCTGATGTAATTACGATAGTCGAGTAGGAAAACTTGATAATCAATCAAAGATAATCTGTGGCTTCCGTCCATCTGTCCATCAAAAAGGTGTTTAATATTTTTTCACCAAACTTAATATACATAATTTCTTCCTATTTCCATTTTTAATTGTTGAAAACTGAACCTTTTCTCAGATGTGGTATTAACAGCAACTTAACTCACTTCTGTCTTTTTCAATGAAATGCATTTAAAGTCAATAACTCCAGTTGAGAAGCTGACTGGTTGAGGCTGACCAGTCCTCAGCCACCATCAAATGTCTTATTGGTGCTGATTAATCAGTTTGACCAATTAATCAATCCATCTCTTCTTTCTAAATGTTTCAAGTCAAGAAACTAAGCTTATATCCATGTACAAGCTAAGCAAACATTAGCAGTGGCTCACGGCCCCCCAGACGTCCCGTGTTAAACTCGTTTATTTATGGTTTTACTGGTTTATTCAGTGTTTTTACTGGTTTTAATCACCAGGTCTGTTTGTTCTGTACTATGGAAAATTCAGCTGTCAGTAACAACCTCATGATCAATGAAGCCTGAATGAATCCTAACCTAGAAACAAGCTAAACAGGCTAAACACGCTGTTGTCCAGAAGCTAACCATGATGCCTTTCTAAGGAGGGTTGATGTGAGATCACATTTGTTTGTGTCTTTTTTGAGACTTTGTTAAGTACATCTGGATTATAAATCTGACACTGAATGTCCTCTTTGATTATTGATCCATTATTGGTGATAAAAACTTGAAAACAGCTGTTAGCGGTCCACTGTTGTAATGACATCACATTATTGTAATCCATTTTTTTCTGTCCACAGGTGTGATGAAGGATCCATCAAAGGTGAACAGACTGAAATACGACAACATATTAAACAGTACACACATCACTGATGATGTCACACACCTGTTCACCTGTCCTCTGTCTGTATCTCCAGATGAGGGACAGTCTGTCCTTTAAATCATCTGACAGTGATGTCAGCGAAGTGTCGGCCATGTCAAGTGACATGCGATCCATCTCTAGGATCAGGTGAGAGCAGCAACCAATCACAGACTGAGGACTTTTTTTTCCCACATTAATATTCATGGCCCATTTTCTTCTGCCTTCAATGTTTATTCAATGTTTGTCCTGATGGTGGCGCCATGTTATTAGCATGTTTGTGTTTGCATGTTTGTTTCATGTGTTTGTTTTTTCTTTGAATTAGCATGCTTCTCATCATCAGTCTGTCTGTATGCTCCTGTTCTCTCCTCTCATTGGCTGAAGCAGTCACGTGGAAGCTCTTGGACAATCAGTAGAGTTGGGGTCAGGGTCAGAGAGAACACAGGAAGTAGTGGGGGCAGCAGAGGGTGGAGCCATGCTGCAAAAGAGCGAATCAGTGGAAGATGGAGAGGAGGAAGAGGAGGAACCTGAGCCTTCAAAGTAAGATCAACGAGGCACTCCAGACCATTCGTCATAGCAACAGCTGTGACCCCGCCAACTTCACCTCCCACCTTATGCCCCTCCACCCCCTCAAGTGATTGACAGGTGATGTTGTTCCTCTTTCCTCCTGCAGGACAGCGCCCGTAGGCCCTATGACAAAGTCTTCGAGTGTCGGTGGAGAAATTTGTTCACTGGGGAGAAATGATGATGACGATGATGACAAAAAACGACGCTCGAGCTTCGGAGCGAAGATGATGGGAATGGTTGGACTGGGAAAGAAGAGTCAGAGCGCCTCCCAGCTCAACCCAGAAGGTCAGTCCCAGTTTAAGTAGAGGACAAAAAAAGTCACATTTATGGCTTTAAATCCTCTGGCGGTTGTCCCACAAGGATCAGTGTTGGGCCCCTCAAATTTACTATCAACATGAATATTTATTTCATAACCAAACGTTGTCATTTCTATACTGATGGTACCATGATGTATTCCCATCAGGTGAATGAATTATACTGATCAATAAGCCTTTTGTGTGCATTAACATAGTTTGACTTTTACTTCATATCGACTCTACTTTAAAGCAGGTTACAGTTTATTCCTGACAACCTCCAGATCTCTTATTCATTTAGAGTTTGTTCTAAAATCACTAATTGTTTATGTTCCTGCTGCTCATAATGGAAAAGTAGCTTATAATGCTAGTAGTAGCATTATAAGCACTAGGAGATAGTCTGAGGGTCTATGTCCACCAGAGCTTTTTTTAACTGTAGAGTCTGTGTCCACCAGAGCGTTTTCTCCTGAGGTGTATTTACAGCAGCAGTCAGACGAGGCTCTGAGCGTCTTTTCTGCACATTTGGTGTTTTTTTCTGGTCGCTGACAGTTGAAAAATGTTCAACTTTGGGTGAAACGCTGCACTCATCCCTGTCACTTTTTCCCAGCCCTCCAATCACAGTGGAGGAGGGGCGGGACCCACATAGACCTGCAGGTCTGTCCTCTTTCCCTACTTCCTCCAGCCTTCCCTTCATCCAGATCCAGAGTCCTCTACCTTGTGCTGCCATTTTTACACTCAGTATTTGTTAATAAAACAAACAATCTGCAAAATGAGGTTCTTGCAACACAAATTACTTCTGCAGATATTACGTATCATAGCAACCAAAGCGCTCCCAGCTGGGCATTTTCAGAAGAACCTGGGAAAAAACGCTTTGGTGGACACAGGTCCTTATTGTCCCCACTGCTGTCACTCCTCCTTTAAAAACATCACTTCCCATTGTATGATGTCACTTCTCTTTTTAATACATCACTTGTTGTTTTATGCTGTCACTCCTGTCTTTGATGCATCACTTCCCACTTTATGCTGTCACTCCTCTTTTTAATATGTCACTCCTTATTTTATGCTGCCACTCCCCTTTTAATTCATCTCTCCCTGTTTTATGCTGTGTCACGAAAAATAAATACAGGAATGAACTGCTAAGTATTTTGACCTGTCGTTCTTTGGACCCTTATTGGGAGTGGGAAGAGCCGCACACAGAAAAATCATGTTGCGTTCAGATTTCCCCTAGACAGGGACGTAACATGATTTTGAACGTGGCAGACATCGATTAGGTGTCCCTCCTCGTGACAGTAAAAACACCCTCTCGTTTCCACAGCAGCAGTGGGAATGCGACAGAAACTGTTGGGAGATTTAATCCGTCTCTCACTGGGAACTGGCTCACATCAATGCATGGGAGAAAACACACATTTATGAGTTAATGCAAACTCATCGGCCAGAACAGCAGCCGATTTAACGACGTGACTTTTTGTTCATTTAGATACATGACAACTTTTCCGGGAGGCAGTTTTTAAATTCCTCCGGCAACACAAGCTCACGTAAATCATCAACAGTTTTAACTTTGCTGGCCTGACACCACTTATCAAATAATGCACCTTTCTCTCGTGCAAATTCCACATTTGTTTGAGTGGCAGCCTTCTCACATCTCCTAAATTTTTCCCTGTAGGTTTCAGGCACCAACTCGTAAGCACGGAGAACAGTGGCTTTCACAACATCATAATTCAGGCTGTCATCTATTGATAGTGATGTGCAAACTTCCTGAGCTTTTCCTACAAATTTGCATTGGAGCAACAGAGACCACACCTTCTTAGGCCATTGTAGGGTAGCCGCTATACGCTCAAATGCATTAAAATAAGAATCAACTTCACTCTCCCTAAATGGTGGGACTAATGCAATGTGTTTGCTCACATCAAAGCTGTCTCGAGCTTGGGGACTGAGATTGGGTGGCGTAGGGGTTGGAGAACCGGCAGCTGCAGCGGGGAGCCACTCCAGCTCCAGAGCCCTCACCCTCAAATGCATGGCTTCCACCTCCAACTTCCGATTTCTGAGCTCAACCTCCCTTATGCGCAGAGTCATTGAGAGCTCCTCTGCAGTGTTTGTGGTTATGGCAGGGAGGGGTTGGAGTGGGGTCAGATCACCAGCGACTTCACCCAGTCCAGCTCCAACCACAGGAGCTGGTTGCAATAAACCCCTTTCACTCAGCTTTGCATATAAGAGTTTCTTCAGCTCTAATTTTTTTTGCATTTAATGGCAGGTGAACATCAAAGAAATTAGCAATTAAAATGAGATCAACCTTCCTACACCTATCTAATTTTTCCGCTGTCGGAACAGTAGTGAAATCCTCCAGCTTGAGTTCCATTTTTTCACTGACACAACTGGAAAATTGCACAGACAGACAGACAATAGGGACAATCAAAAAATACTCACCAAATTAGTTCGTCGCGCCGAATGAAAAACAAATGGACGAGCCCCCAAAAATCATGTTACGTCCCTGTCTAGGGGAAACCTGAACGCAACATGGTTTTTCTGTGTGCGGCTCTTCCCACTCCCAATAAGGGTCCAAAGAACGACAGGTCAAAATACTTAGCAGTTCATTCCTGTATTTATTTTTCGTGACAGCTGTCACTCCCATTTTTAATACATCACTCCCTTCTATTCATTCACTCCTTTTTCATAGGAGCTTGTAATTTGGTCATCAAAAGATAACTTTGAGTGAAAAATTGTGCCTAGAGCAGATGATTTTACGTTAGATGCTAGGATGATATTCAGTGTTGGTATTCGTATTAAATCTTCTCTCTGTCTCTCTTCATCCATCCAGAGGAGGAGAAGAAGAAGAAAGTAATCAGACTTCCTGTCCAGAGGAGTGTAGAAACTGGTTTGGCCATCGAGTTTAAATCTCGTTTTACCCGACAACCGAGCCGTGATCCGGACGCCGAGGATCCCAAACCTGGAGCGTAAGAGTTACTCCTCTGGCTATTTTCATTCCTCTCCTTTTTAAAGTGTCACTCCTCCTCATTTTATTGAAACCTACCTTTTTAACTGGTAACTCCCCATTTCATTTTTTAACCCCTTTTCCCTTTCAATGTCCCTCCTTTTTTACAATCAGTCACTCCCTTTTTTACAGTGCCACTCCTTTTTTAAACTGTCACCCCTCTTTCTAATGTGTCACTCACCGTTGTATTGTGTCACTCCCCATTTCATTGTATCACCCCCTTCTCTGGTTCACCTTTGGTTTTGGTTTTTTTCTGTTTTCTTTGATCATTTGTCTTTGATTGATTATTAAATGTCTCTGTTAAATGTATTAATTTCTATCTTCAGTTTGATTTTTCCGGGAGTGAAGTTGGCGTCTGACAAACAATTCACTGGATTTCTGGAGGGGTTAGGCCCCGCCCAGCTGGCTGGACGCCAGACTCTGGCCACGCCACCTATGGGTAATGACCAATTAAAACTATTTATACTCCTTTTTTTAATACTACATCGTTGTCGATTTTTTTAAAGTTAATTTTATTTGTATTTATTTATCACACACATGAACACAACAATATTTATACATTAGCAACAATTTCAAGGAAAACAACTATGAGACACTGAACTGCTTACATCTTTGTTTAAGACAATAAAACTCTTTAGGACTGTCTGACTTATCTGTGACATCATTTAACAAGCTGCTCTGATTGGCTGTTTGGGGGTCAGGTGACATCCAGATTGGGATGGTGTACAGGAAGGAGCGTCTGGATGTGGAGGTGATCAGAGCCCGAGGGCTTGTGGGAAAACAAGGCAACAAGAACACGCCAGGTAAAAATACTACAAAACATGTACACACTGAAACTAAATCAATACACAACATTCTGTGTGCCTGTGCAACACACTGACTATTCTTCGTCATACTTATTCCGACTTATTATTATTTTTATTATTCCACTTTTTTGCCGCGTAACTAGTCTCACAGCGTTGCCAGCACATGCACAAGACATACATCAAACCCTGCGGCTCGATCAGGAATAGTCTGCTATGACTTTTAGTAATGTTTAGCAAAACAGTTTTCGCAAAAATCGCAAAAAACTGCAAAGAATTTTCCCATAATAAATAATGGGAAAAGATCTCAAACCCACCCCACTTTGAGGTTCTGTAAGTTCACACCCCCTTCACGTAGAAACGTCATTCAAAGTTTAAACAAGTAACAACAATTGGGACTTTATTCTTCTGAGTTGGCATTTTGATATCTAAAACGGTTTTTACACACTCACAGTTTAAGTTTGGGGTAATTTCTGCTCCCTTTCAGATTTTATAATGAGTTTATTGCACAGAGCTAGAGTTTGGTCACATGAACTTAGAGTGGAGAGCAGATGACAAGTCGTCTACAAATTTCCCAAACAACTCTCCATAAATCCCACAATCCTGACTTCACATCCATAATATGTACATCAAACCGTAGGAAAATTCATGCTGCTTCATTTAATACCAGAATGGAAGCAAACAACCTTATCGTTGGGGGTGCAGAGGACCTAGAATGCCAGGTGGTCCACTAACCTGCTCCATTGACTTCCATTGTAAACTTGAGTGATGACTTTCATAAAATCTCAGAATCTCCAGGCTTTTTAACTCACTCTAAAGTTAATATTTCTTAACTTAATCTGGACAAATTATATACCAATGTTTTCAGCAACTTCTTGGGATCACCATCGTGCCATCGTTTCAGTGATACGACCTACGTTTCAGCCAGAGCCTCAGTTGTTTGGTGGTTGGTTGTTGGTCAGTTTACTGTGTGTCTGCTGTCTAAACTGCAGGTGTTCAGTGACACAGCTGGGTCTCTGATCTCATCAGTCTATTTTTAGAACATGCAGTAAAGGCAGAGCCAAAGACATCTAGTTTCTACAGCTGCCATTTATCATCGATCGATATGCACCAAGCATCAGGCACACATTAAAATTTCTTGAGAAATTTTCTAGTTACAGACTATAATTAAGTTTAACAGAAATTTGGACATTTTTGGTTTGTAATGTTATTTGTTAACAATTTGAACTCCTTAGAGGACCCATTTATAACTAATCAACATTTATAATTCTGTGTATAAACAGCAACAATCATGTAGCGTCTCTGTTACATGGAGGTTGATCTCGTCCTCTGATTGGAGGGTAGGGAGCTCCTGGATCTCACGCTGTCTCCACAATCTACAGACATTTTCTTCTTCTTTGAGTTAGCTGCTAAATGTTCCTAGCTGCTTTTTAAATCTACCGATTATGGATCGCATATAATTCGTCATTCCTTTCCTGTCGGCTCGCTGCATTTATATAGACATGGACGCCGTTACTACCTCCACCGCTGGCTCAGAGAAACAACAATGACCCCATCACACCTTCGTAATGTTTATACAGAGGGAGCGATAGAGGAGCGACAGCCCCGCCTTCAACAGGAAGAGGTGGAGCTATCATGACATTAATATTTATCAGAAAAACCTGAACACACACAAACATCTTTTCAGATCTACTACGAAACGAGATGAAATCCTGATGAAGGTAACTGTACTTTAAATCTGTAGTACTCTGTCGTACTCTGCAGTACTCTGTAGTACTCTGTGGTACTCTGTAGTACATAGTCAGAGCTATAAGAAACCTTCCTCCATGAGCAACAATCAGAGTTTAATCTGAACTCATCTGATTTAAACTTTACGGACACATTTTGGTCTTACAAGTCAAAGTTTCGATGACGAACTGGTTTAGATGTGTCCAAACTGGAGCTGAACTGGTTTAGACGTGTCCGGACTGGAGCTGAACTGGTTTAGACGTGTCCGGACTGGAGCTGAACTGCTTTAGATGTGTCCGGACTGGAGCTGAACTGCTTTAGATGTGTCCGGACTGGAGCTGAACTGCTTTAGACGTGTCCGGACTGGAGCTGAACTGCTTTAAACGTGTCCGGACTGGAGCTGAACTGCTTTAGACGTGTCCGGACTGGAGCTGAACTGGTTTAGATGTGTCCTGACTGGAGCTGAACTGGTTTAGACGTGTCCGGACTGGAGCTGAACTGCTTTAGACGTGTCCGGACTGGAGCTGAACTGCTTTAGACGTGTCCGGACTGGAGCTGAACTGCTTTAGACGTGTCCGGACTGGAGCTGAACTGCTTTAGACGTGTCCGGACTGGAGCTGAACTGCTTTAGACGTGTACGGACTGGAGCTTAACTGGTTGTGTGTGATTACTGTTTGTGGTGTCTGCAGCTGCGTATGTGAAGGTGTATCTGATGGATAACGGGAAGTGTGTGCTAAAGAGAAGAACTCGTCTGGCGAGGAAAACACTCGACCCTCTTTATCAGCAACAACTTCAGTTTGAAGAAAACCCAGAAGGAAAAGTCCTGCAGGTCAAACATGACTGGATAAAAATATAGAATGTTTATGTTTATTCTGTGTTTTTAAAGTGTTGCCGTCCGTCTCTCTGCAGATCATCGTTTGGGGCGACTACGGTCGTATGGATCATAAATCCTTCATGGGTGCTGCTCAAATCCTATTGGACGATCTGGACCTGTCCAACATGGTGATTGGCTGGTTTAAACTGTTTCCTGCCACCTCATTGGTGGACCCTGCTTTGGCCCCACTGACCAATAAGGAGACGGAGGGCGGAAAGTCATAGCGTTAGGTGGCAGGATCAACTCTATCGCCATTGCAACAGGCCGGGAGGGCAGAGCCTATAAAAAAAAGTCCAATGATCCTCCTCTGTTGCTGCATGCTGCATGATGACATCACAATGCTGATGTAACAGCATTGGTTTGATGTTGCCACAGGAAGAGAGGCTCCGCCCCCTGATACTGAAAGAGGAAATGACTCCCCCAGTGAGGGCGGGACAGCGCAGCAAAGGATGTTTGGGGGAAAAAAGGAGAGGCCATATGACCTCAAACTACCAGCCAATCACAGCAGCTGTTCAGGAGTCATGTGACTGTTAGAGGCATGCCCAGAAAATTGATACACAGGAACAATGGATGTCTGGTTCTGTATGTTGTTGCATGGAACACTAGAACATTAAAAGAGAACATGAAAACTGAAAAATAAAGATTCTCAACACTCAGTGGTTCTCTTTGGAAATCTGTTCTAAACTATACATTTTTACAGGGTTCAATGGTATCTTTGACATGACTCCTAAGGTTCTTCAGTGGTCAAAGAAATGACTGTATCACAAGTTTTCTGCTGAAGGTTCTACAGGTATCACTGACAGGATTCTGGTTCTGTGAAGGTTCTACAGGTATCACTGACAGGATTTCTCGTGGTTCTACAATGATTACACGGGGATCTCTGTCATGATTCTCATGATTATATACTGACCAACAGTAGAAACACATTTTTTGATGTCATGCCATCCTGTTCATATTAAATATCAAAGGTAAATTATTCACACATCTTTATTCACCCTTTAGCCATACAGAAAAATCATTTTTGTGCAGATTAGTAGTTTTTGTTTAAGTGTTTAAAAGTCAGAAAGTGTGGATGGTGAGACAGAGAACAACAACAGTCACTACTGTGTGTCTACCTCCAGCATTTATCACTACTTTACACCTCCTGAATGGATCAGATGTTATTCTGGACTTGTAGGATGACGTCATTCTTCCTGCAGAGCTGTGACAAGTTGTTCAATGTGTTGTCTCACCTGGTGATCCTGAACATCCCATAGATGACATTGTCATGCATGAAGGTGATGCCTGCTTGTTGTATCCTGGGAATGACGTGGACCTAGGACCGTATCTCAGTAACAGATAGCTGTCAGTGTAACGTGGATCTGGACAAGTTCTGACCGTCATTCATTAGCAGTGCCCCCCCACTTCATGACACCACCACCTACTTCCTGGATGTATGCGGCAGGATAGCGGTCTCCACGGCGATGATACAAACGGCAACGACCACCTACACCACCATCAACTTGTGTACCAGTTAAATCTGGACTTGTCACTAAATGTGATCTCCGTCCACTTTGCAATCAGCCATAACATCTGTAACATCTGTGCTGCGTGTCTGCAGAGTTCAGACCATAGCATCCCAACTGCCCGTTCAAGTGGGTTTTTTCGGAAGTCGTGACATCATCAGTTGTTTCAGTAGGACATTAATTAGACCCGGTAAATTATCGCCTTGGCCAAGTATTTTCAATCATGCAGAAAAAAATCTCACCAACATCATGGTTTACTCTGAAATGCACCAATGACTGTTATTTCTATGTTATGACTAAATGATGGTTATTCATGATTTCACATATTTTGGTTGTGGGTACTTAAAAAAGTCTATTCAGTGAATCACATGATTGTTTGTTTCAGTAGATTAGAGCTAGTGAATAGAAATTACAGGGTTTTTAAAATGTGTTTCCACTGTTGCTCAGTATATTAAGTCATACTCATACTGTATTCTGATTGGACTTTAAGGTTCTACATGTAACAAAATAAAACATGATTTTCCTGATTTCCTGATCCGTCCTCGAGAGGGTCACCAGCCTTAGTTTGAGCCTCTATTGTTGCAGTCTTCAGTGTGACCAGCAGAGGGAGGTACTGATTCTTCTTGTTCTGCCCAGAAGGAAGCCGACTTCAGTCCTTTTTTTATGGAGGCATACTACTACCCTACTACTACTACTATAACTACTACTACGACTACTATAACTACTACTACTACTATTACTACTACTGATATAACTACTACTACTATAACTACTATTACTACTACTACTATTACTACTACTACAACTACTACTACTACTACTATAACTACTATATATATGTATATATGTTTTTTGTAGAACAACATATGGTTTCATAATAATATAATAATGAAGTAATTTTTTGTATTAGAACATATGGTTTATTAATAATAATAATATAATATAATAATCATAATAATCATAATCATAAAGTAGTGCATATGTTCAAAGCATGGACTCTCAGGTTTGTATCAGGAGAGTCAGTTAAATGCTAAGTGTAGATACAGTGTAAGTTTATTATCTTTCTTTTAAAATATAACCAGCTGTATTTTCTCAAATCTATAGATATTCACTCTCGTGGGTCAATAGTTCCGGTTCTTAAATGGGTTAACCCTTTACACTATTTTGGCCACTAGATGGCGCCAGCTGTAGCCCCTCCCCTGTGACGTGTGACGTTTAACCCTACGAAGCCGCACGTGCTCTGTGATGGAGGAGAGTTGCAGCGGTAACATGCGGAGCAGGGAGCAGAGAGAAGAGACGAAGAAAGTCTCCCAGAAAGATGTGAAGAAGAGGAGTAAAGAGGAGGAGGAAGAGGAGCAGGACGAGGTGAGACTGGCAGACAGAGAGGAATGAACTGAGTTGGTTAACTGGGGAGATACTGGCGGCTAGCTGTTAGCATGCTAGCATGCTGAGAGGGTCGAGCTGCTCCTTAAAATGATCAGAATGTAAATGGAGTTCTGAATGGTTAACAAACTTTTTCATCTTTGCTGAAGCTAGATGCTAATGATGTTATCTTTACACACAACAACTAATTTCGTTAACGTGTAACATCTAACGTAATGTGCTGAGCCATAAACTCGCACTGAACCATGTTAGAACTTTGTTAATGTAGGACATTTTTTCTCCATAATTAACCAGTTTAGAAACCTCCATGCAGTGCTCTGCAGCGGGATAGACTGCTCATAATGTCCGCAAAAGGACCCGTCTGATGTGCGTAACGTAGAAACAAGTAACACAGTAGCAGCACTGCTAAAGTTCCTAGATTCTTGTAGGACAAACTAAACAGCTTCAATGGTCGTTTTTATTGGAGTTTAGTGGAGCGGAGTCACTTCCTGTAAACATACATCCTAGCTAAAGCTAACTGATGTCACACTGGAATTAGCAGTGTTATTAGCTGCTAACTAACACTGAAAACATGAACCAAAGAGAGCAGCTAGCTTGTTCTTTTCAGCGTGGTATCGCTTGTTAGCACGTTAGCTCAGCTGTTTAGCTGAGTAGAGCTAACATGCTGAGAAGAGACTGACGCCAAACTCCAGACCAGAATCTGCCAGTCTAAGATGTAACACTGTCAGATGTCTGCATTAGGCTGCAGTCCACATTTAGATCATATTTATGGTTCAATACCTCAGTTTAAACGCGATAAATCATCAGGTTTTTGTCCCGTTTGGACTATAGCAGTTTGTTTTCCCCAGATCTTCAGCTTCAACAAGAAACCTGCTGACGAGGAGAAGGAGGAGGATGAAGAGCTGACAGATAGCGAGGACAGCGTCTACTCAGGATTGGAGGATTCTGGGAGTGACAGCGAGGATGATGAAGAGGAAGAAGATCAAAAGGCAGAGCCAAAGCAGGCTGACATGGTAGAGTTCCACCAACAGCTGATGGGTACACCTGGTCTGCAATGTACAACATGAGGAGTCTTTTATTCTCCTTCAGAATGTCTGTGCTGTGTTCTACCTGCAGATAGAGGAGGAGGAGGAGGTAGTGAAAGAAGAAAAGATAGAAGACGAGTATGAACGTGACTCTTCAGATGAAGAGGTGAGATGATGTTCCTCCTGTGTTCTCGAAGTTCATCAGGTCTATGCTGCTCTGTCTGGTTCTTAAATGTAAAGGATGAAGATGTCTCCAGGATTCCCTGTTGCTGTTTGTCCATTAGGGCTGCATGGACATGTCACTGTGCCTCTACGGGGGGGACATCTCAGACATCTGGTCTCAGATCAGTTCTGGTCCTGTTGACAGTCCATAATCCAGTGACCCCTATCTGTCCTCCAATCAGCAGACATGTAATCATTGATAGTTTTTAAATGAGTCACCTGATCAACAACAACAAACATCATATTAGTGAGACAACTCATGGTGTTCAAACCCAGATGGGCGCTAGTAGTGAATGTATGATGACATCATCTGTGGAGGACAGCTGATCAGCAGCAGATGGTCACATGATCAGAATGAGATCTGGCTCTGATCTTGTCGCTCAGCGTTTCTTCTGTCGTTACAGCTGCTAACGTAACGTAGCCCGGTTTAATGTAGATGGCGCCCTTTGAACCCTCTGAGGTCACAGACACACTTTCTATGTTTGTGATACATGTGGTTGAAATGTTGCTGCGAGATCACGTGACTCACAGCGACCCATAGGAGATCTGGACACACTGGTCATCGACCTCGTTCGTGGATTTTTTTTCTGTGGCATCTTTATATATTTATTATAATGATAATAATAATAAATATCTGGTAGGTTTAAAGTTTTGATTAACATTCATCTGTAGTATGACATCATTGTTTTGTCCATTTAATCTCTAATGTGGTGAAAATGACAGACAACACTTGTCACTGTCAGCGTGTGTTTGTTTGCTGTCGTACAGAAGTCATGTTGCTATAGCAACTACTGGCCAGTTTATGTCACTGTTGCTTTCTTATTGGTTGTGAGAATAAGAAGCAGGATGTTGAATGGGCAGTTCCTGATGGTCCATTCTGGTTCGTCTGCAGGACATCAGGAATACGGTGGGGAACATTCCCATGGAGTGGTACAAAGACTTCCCTCACATTGGCTACGACCTGGACGGGAGGAAGATCTACAAGCCAATCAGGAATAAGGACGAGCTCGATGACTTCCTGGACAAAATGGAGAACCCAGACTACTGGTGAGTCTGCTAGCATAAAGCTAGAGGGAATGCTAACGATACTAACCTGCAGTTCTCAGCTGACAGCGTTTTGGTTGTCACAGGAGAACGGTCCACAATAAGCAGACAGGAAGTGACATCGTGCTGTCAGATGAGCAGGTGGAGCTGGTGAATCGTCTGCAGAGAGGACAGTTTGGAGACGTCAACTTCAACGAGTATCAGGTACGCTCAGGTGGAGCAGCTACAGCAGTAGAATGTCCCGTATCCATGGACTCCAGTCAAACCATGTAAACAAAGTGTGAAATGTTTATTCTGTATCTCTATTATAAACGTAAACGTCTTACATATTATCAATATTTACACTTCATACGGCCCGTTCTCATTGGACTGAAGGTGAATCTTTAGCCGCGTTTCCACTGCGTGGCACCGACTCAACTCAGATTTGGTACCAGGTACTTTGATCCGGTACCACGTAGTGGAAATGTGACTTCAGACCCACCTGTTGTTGCCCCTCCCCCAGCCTCAGGTGGAGTTCTTCAGTAACGACGTGATGATCCACCCAGTCACCAACAGACCAGCTCATAAACGCAGCTTCATCCCGTCGCTCATCGAGAAGGAGAAGGTGTCCAAACTGGTTCATGCTATTAAGATGGGTTGGATCAAACCTCGGCGGGTTGAAGACAACACCAGGGGGCGCTACTATGATCTCTGGGCCAGTGAAGACTCTTCTATCCTAGCAAAACACAGGATGCACCTGCCCGCCCCCAAAATCCCTCTACCTGGTCACCAGGAGTCCTACAACCCCCCACCTGAGTACCTGTTCACCGACGAGGAGGTATGTCGTCTTTGAAGAGGACACCTGTTCAACTGACCTGGTTACAAAACACACCTGTCTTTACCTGTCCGTCTACCTGTCTACTTGTCTCACCCTCCACAGCGAACTCTGTGGGAGCAGCAGGATCCGACAGACCGTAAGATTCCCTTTGTTCCCAGGAAGTTCTCAAGCCTCCGTCAGGTTCCTGCCTTTCCTCAATTCATCCACGAGAGGTTTGAGCGCTGCCTCGACCTCTACCTGTGTCCCCGGCAGAGGAAGATGAGGGTAACCAACACACCTGCAGATACACCTGAACCCCTCCAGCCAATCAGGACACAGATATATCAGTAACATGTCTGTGTGTCTGTAGGTGAACGTCAACCCAGAGGATCTGATCCCAAAACTTCCCAAACCCAAAGACCTTCAGCCATTTCCCACCACACAGTCTCTGGTACACACACCTACACACACCTGGACACACCTACACACACCTGGACACACCTACACACACCTGCACACACCTACACACCTACACACACCTGGACACTCCTACACACACCTGGACACTCCTACACACACCTGGACACACCTGCACACACCTGGACACACCTACACACACCTACACACACCTACACACACCTGGACACACCTACACACACCTGGACACACCTGGACACACCTGCACACACCTGGACACACCTACACACACCTGGACACACCTGCACACACCTGGACACACCTGCACACACCTGCACACACGTACACACACGTACACACACCTGCACACACCTGGACACACGTACACACACCTACACACACCTGGACAAACCTACACAGCTGTACAGGTGTGTCCTCACTAACATGTCTCGATGTGTTCAGGTGTATCGAGGTCACACTGCTCTGGTTCGTTCCATCAGTGTGTCGCCGTCAGGACAGTGGCTCGCCTCAGGTAACAGTACTCACTCTGCGTACTTGTACTATGTGCATCAGGTAGTGATGATGGTTCTGTGTATTTGTACTGCATCAGGTAGTGATGATGGTTCTGTGTATTTGTACTGCATCAGGTAGTGATGATGGTTCTGTGAGGTTCTGGGAGGTGTGTTCTTCTCGCTGTATGAAGACGGTCCAGGTGGGCGGAGCTGTGAAGAGTGTCGCCTGGAACCCCAACCAGTCTGTCTGTCTGCTGGCTGTCGCCCTGTAGGGACACCCCTCCTCTGATGATCTCTCTCTCTCTCTCTCTCTCTCTCTCTCTCTCTCTCTCTCTCTCTCTCTCTCTCTCTCTCTCTCTCTCTCTCTCTCTCTCTCTCTCTGATGATCTCTCTCTCTCTCTTTCAGGGATACTGTGGTATTGATCCTGTCTCCCTCTCTGGCAGACAGACAGGTCATCTCATCATCAGAGCGGCTCCTGTCGGGCCAACTGGAGGCGGAGCCCTCAGATGGTGTGGAGTCTGTCACCTGGAGTGAGGGGGAGGGGGAGGAGCTTAACCAGGGAATTCGCCTCAAAATAAAACATCCCAAAGTGAGACAATGCACCTTTCTGATCAGAGATAACCTGATCAATACCTGGCTGAACCAACTGATCAGTATTGATCTCCACAGCCTATTCACCAGGTGGTGTGGCACGCTAAAGGAGACTACCTGGCCTCGGTGATGCCGGATCACTCGAGCCACCTACAGGTGTTCATCCACCAGGTGAGCCGGAGGCGGAGCCAGAACCCATTCAGGAAGAACAAAGGTCTGGTTCAGGGTGTGTCCTTCCACCCTATCAGGCCCTACTTTTTTGTGGCGACGCAGCGCTCCATCCGCATCTACAACCTGGTCAAACAGGAAATGACCAAAAAACTGCAGGCCAACTCAAAGTGGATTTCCAGCATGGCTGTCCACCCCGGGGGTAACTAGAAACACCACAGCCATCACATAGTCACAATTTAAAGTCAGATTGTGATTGGATAATAAACAGGTGACATCATTGCTGAGAGGTGGAGCCTCTGCCTCACCTGTCTTTCTGTCTGCAGGTGATCATGTGATCTGTGGCAGTTATGACTGCAGACTGAGCTGGTTTGACCTCGACCTCTCAACCAAACCCTACAGAATGTTACGGTATGTACCTGTCAATCAATCATTACATCACACATGTCATCTTACAGTCGGTGTATAAAATATTGATGTTATTGATCACATGGTGCTGGTCACTTCCTGTCTGCAGACACCATAAGAAGGCAGTGAGGGGCGTGGCCTATCACAGGCTTTACCCACTGTTCGCCTCTGCGTCTGATGACGGATCTGTTATCGTCTGTCACGGGACTGTTTACAAGTACTACACACTGTACTACACAGAGTACTATACACAGCAATACAGAGTACTATATATACTGATAAACACTGATTTGTTTCCCCCCCCCCCAAGCGACCTGCTCCAGAACCCTCTGATTGTCCCGGTGAAGGTTCTCAGAGGTCATGTCATCACTCATGACCTCGGCGTCCTCGATGTGACCTTTCACCCCTCACAGCCGTGGATCTTCTCCTCTGGAGCCGATGCCACCATCCGCCTCTTCACCTAGCAACCATGCCTGTGGTATCCTAGCAACTCACCAATGGTTGCTAGGATACTAGCCACTAAATGTTTGACCTTTGACCCTGTAACTTGTTTCCTTTGTTTTTAATTAAACTTTACAACGTGTCTGTTGGATTGGCTGCTGTGTGTCGTTACCATGGTGATAGATGGGAGTCTGAAGTGAACTAAGTGGGGCGGCTGTGGCTAAGGAGGTAGAGCGGTCGTTCACGGAACAAAAGGTCGGTGGTTCGATCCCCAGCCCCTGCAAGCCTACAAGTTGAAGTATCCTTGAGCAAAATACTGAACCCCAGTTTGCTCCCCGCAGCCCACTGCTCCTCAGGGATGGGTCAGATGCAGAGAGAGAATTTCCCCCTGTGGGATCAATACAGTATCTTAAATAAAACCCCAGACACGAACAGATAGATGGATGATGAACAGCATATACAACATTTTGATGTCACACATAGAGAAAATGAAAAGTGTTTTCACTGTGAAATATAAGCTGCTCCTTATAACCTCCTTATAACCGCTCCTAAGCTTTTCAAACACCAGGTAGAATTTGTCGTCCCCTACCAGCTCCAGGATGTTACTGTGGCCCTGGCACTGATAGAGCATTTCAACCTCACGAAATACCCTGCTGCGGCTGTTACCTGGTCTTTTTTCTATGATCTTGACAGCATATTCTTTGTTGGTTATGAGGTTGATGCATGTTTGCTGGCATATGCGCCCTCTCCTAATACCTCTTCTTGTAGTCTGTAGACATCTTCGAATCTTCCAGAGAAACTGTCAGTTGCACGGCAACGCTTTTTCTTCTTGTTTCTCTTTGCATCAGGGATGTCAATAGGCTGGCTGGAAGGCATGTCATGTCTTGGGGAGGAATCAAAATTAAATGAATCAATTAGATGGGATCCATTGTTAGTGAAGTCATCAGATTCAAATGGATTTTGGCCCTTGAAAGAGCGGTTTATATACAGATTTATATTATAATATACTGTTCCTCCTCACAGATTTATATTATAATATACTGTTCCTCCTCACAGATTTATATTATAATATACTGTTCCTCCTCACAGATTTATATTATAATATACTGTTCCTCCTCACAGATTTATGTTATTATATTGTTATAATATTATACTGTTCTCCCTCCTCACAGATTTATATTATATTATAATATTATACTGTTCTCCCTCCTCACAGATTTATATTATATTATAATAATATACTGTTCCTCCTCACAGATTTATATTATATTATAATATACTGTTCCTCCTCACAGATTTATGTTATTATATTGTTATAATATTATACTGTTCTCCCTCCTCACAGATTTATATTATAATATACTGTTCCTCCTCACAGATTTATATTATTATTATTATTATATTATAATATGAACAGTCCAGAGCAGCCCAGTGACACGATACAGCTGATCATTCCTTCCATCAGGCTCACCTGCTGGGAGGAGTTAAAAAGTCAAAGCAACGCGTCTTTCAGGTTCTTCAACACAGACAGCAGCTGTGGATTACGGGTATATTCTTGCTCCTGATTGGCTGGTTGTTCAGTGCAGCTAACAGAGGACCTATTAAAGTATTGATTAGTCTATTGATCTGATTTCTCCTTCCTTCACTCAGTGTCACATCTAAATGCAGTTCGGTATTATTAATGATTAACAATAAAAGTTCAGGCCAATGGACACTTTTAATATGAAAGGTTTGATGGCTTTACTGTCTACAGGATGTGACGTCATTTTTGTGTGCCGGCCTTGCGTCTTCCGTTTAAACAGACATGAGTGAAAACAGAATCACACCGAGCCGCGACAACTGTGTTTACACCAGCTGTTACTGGTAAATACTGCAAAATATGCTCTGTTATAGTACATGTGTGACAGCTGGGACATCAGCTGTTATGTTGTTGTTGTTGTTATACGACTCTGCTGACAGAAAAATGAAAGAACTATTCATCCCGAAGAAACGTTTTGTGCTGAAGATGTTTAGGATTACACAGAAGTAAGGGATATTCTTTTCATCATTGACCTGTTTATGTCCTGTAGGTTATCCTGTGGACCTGTCTATGTGCAGTTTTCGTTATGGTGTAGGAAGGGGAAGTTACTGGGTTCTAACTGCTGATAGCTAGAACCTTGTTCTCGGGTTAACAAACACCCTAAAGTGGCTGCGTAACGTATTGATCTTAACACCCATTAGAAAGTTAGAAGACTGAAAATGACCAGTTCCAAATAGTCTCTATTCTCTAGTCTATAATGGGTTCTACTGGTGGCTCACTGGTTCTGTTGTCTGTTCTTGACCTGCAGTGAAGAAAATGTTTGGAAACTCTGTGAGTTCATCAGAACGGAGAGAACTGCACCGCTGGAAGAACTGTTTGTGGTTTTCATCTCTAATGAGAACAGAATGGTGAGAACAGGGGACTAAACCGGTTCTATAACACATCTGTCTGGTTCTTTATAACATCTGTCAGGTTCTTAATAACATCTGTCAGGTTCTAAATAACATCTGTCAGGTTCTTAATAACATCTGTCAGGTTCTAAATAACATCTGTCAGGTTCTTAATAACATCTGTCAGGTTCTAAATAACATCTGTCTGGTTCTTAATAACATCTGTCAGGTTCTAAATAACATCTGTCTGGTTCTTAATAACATCTGTCAGGTTCTTAATAACATCTGTCAGGTTCTAAATAACATCTGTCAGGTTCTAAATAACATCTGTCTGGTTCTTTATAACATCTGTCAGGTTCTAAATAACATCTGTCAGGTTCTTAATAACATCTGTCAGGTTCTTAATAGCATCTGTCAGGTTCTTTTTAACATCTGTCAGGTTCTTTATAACATCTGTCAGGTTCTTAATAACATCTGTCAGGTTCTTTATAACATCTGTCAGGTTCTTAATAGCATCTGTCAGGTTCTTAATAGCATCTGTCAGGTTCTTTTTAACATCTGTCAGGTTCTTTATAACATCTGTCAGGTTCTTTATAACATCTGTCAGGTTCTTTATAACATCTGTCAGGTTCTTTTTAACATCTGTCAGGTTCTTAATAACATCTGTCAGGTTCTTAATAACATCTGTCAGGTTCTTTATAACATCTGTCAGGTTCTTAATAACATCTGTCAGGTTCTTTATAACATCTGTCAGGTTCTTAATAACATCTGTCAGGTTCTTTATAACATCTGTCAGGTTCTTAATAACATCTGTCAGGTTCTTAATAACATCTGTCAGGTTCTTAATAACATCTGTCAGGTTCTTTATAACATCTGTCAGGTTCTTAATAACATCTGTCAGGTTCTTTATAATATCTGTCAGGTCCTTTGAAACATCTGTGAGGTTGTCTGGTTGGTGGGTCCATCCCCAGCCCCAGTAGTCTAGATGTGGAAGTGTCCTTGAGCAACATACTGAACCCCAATCGGCTCCCCGTCTCCATTCCATTGGTGTGTGAATGTTTGTGTGAATGCTTATCAATCCCGATGTGCCTGATCTGGCGGTTCCTTAAATGGTAGCCTCTGCCACCACCGTATGAATGTTTGGGTAAAGTGATTTGATTGGTCAGTCAGGATGTAAAGTGTAGTCCATTTTACCATTCTTTAAAATCTCCATGCCCTGTTATCTAGAACATCTGTCAGGTTCTCTAAAAATCTGTCATGTTCCTAAAGAACACCTGTCTTGTTGGAGAGCTAATATTCAGAGACGTTCTCTTTTTAATCTCCATCAGGTTCCTCTGTGGAAACAGAAGTCCGGATGTGGAGACCAACCAGTGATCTGGGTCTGTGACATCACTGCATGTTTGATCATTGATAGTTAATTAGAAATAATGATGTCATCAATGATGTCATGTGTTTCAGGACTACCACGTGGTTTTGCTGCAAGTCTGTCTTCAGTCTGAATGTCTGATTTATGATCTGGATTCCGAGTTGGCATTTCCCTGCAGCCTTCAGCTGTATGCTGCCCAGGCCCTCCGCTCGGACCGGAACATCAAACCTGCATACCACAGGTAACACACACCTGAACAATGCAGCTAACACACCTGAACACTACAGCTAACACACACCAGAACACTACAGCTAACACACCTGAACACGACAGCAAACACACACCTGAACAATGCAGCTAACACACCTGAACACTACAGCTAGCACACACCTGAACGACACAGCTAACACACACCTGAACAATGCAGCTAACACACACCTGAACAATGCAGCTAACACACACCTGAACACTACAGCTAGCACACACCTGAACGACACAGCTAACACACACCTGAACAATGCAGCTAACACACACCTGAACAATGCAGCTAACACACACCTGAACACTACAGCTAGCACACACCTGAACGACACAGCTAACACACACCTGAACAATGCAGCTAACACACCTGAACACTACAGCTAACACACACCTGAACACTACAGCTAACACACACCTGAACACTACAGCTAACACACACCTGAACACTACAGCTAACACACACCTGAACAATGCAGCTAACACACCTGAACACTACAGCTAACACACACCTGAACACTACAGCTAACACACACCTGAACACTACAGCTAACACACACCTGAACACTACAGCTAGCACACACCTGAACAATGCAGCTAACACACACCTGAACACTACAGCTAACACACACCTGAACACTACAGCTAACACACACCTGAACAATGCAGCTAACACACACCTGAACACTGCAGCTAACACACACCTGAACACTACAGCTAACACACACCTGAACACTACAGCTAGCACACACCTGAACAATGCAGCTAACACACACCTGAACACTACAGCTAACACACACCTGAACACTACAGCTAGCACACACCTGAACAATGCAGCTAACACACACCTGAACACTACAGCTAACACACACCTGAACACTACAGCTAACACACACCTGAACAATGCAGCTAACACACACCTGAACACTGCAGCTAACACACACCTGAACACTACAGCTAACACACACCTGAACACTACAGCTAGCACACACCTGAACAATGCAGCTAACACACACCTGAACACTACAGCTAACACACACCTGAACAATGCAGCTAACACACACCTGAACACTGCAGCTAACACACACCTGAACACTACAGCTAACACACACCTGAACGACACAGGTAACATAAAAGTCTTCACTATCATGGGGCAAAATCCCTGAGTGTGTGTGGAGAAAGTGACATCACAGTAGTACCTGTGTGTGTGCTCTAACAGGAAGTTGCGCATCATCCCTGCTGACAGCTTCCTGTTGAACTTTGCATCCAATCGATCTCACATGAAGAACCCTGACGGATCGTGGAGGATGCCTCCACCTCATTACCCACCAATACACACCGCAGGTCACATGACACCTCATTTAAATGATGTCAGCTCGTTTGATGATGTAAACCCTGTGATGACATCACTGTGATGAATTTCCTCAGAGTGTCAGATGAACCTGGATGACTTCATCAGTATGAACTCTGCTGTCGGCTGGGGGAGGATCTTCAGTCTGGACCACTTCCTGCAGAGATATCTGGGTAACTCTTTGCCATCATCATCAGCAGCAGCAGCAGCAGCGGCAGCAGCTTCATCATCGTTGTAGCTGCAGCAGACGGACATGTTGACGATCAGAGTGCCTCCTGCTGGTCAAATAGCAGTACTCACTAGTAAACACACTGCAGGTCTGTTGTTTACTTCCTGATTAAGCGGGGGGTTGTCAGACTGGAAGCTCATCAGAGGGATGATGTCACTGCTGCTTGTCTCAGTATGATAATGTCACTTGTCTCAATGTGATGATGTCAGTTCACCACTCAGCTGTTTCTCAAGTTACCAAAGTGAAAGATTCCAATTCTTTTCAAATGAGGTCTGTTAAATAAATTAGATATGTCTGTGTGTCACAATGTCATTTTAAAGATGTCGCAGTCTGCACATGCTCAGATGTAAAAACAAACCTGGTTACATGTGAACAAATCTAACTGCAGGAAGCGGACTGATGATCCAACCGTTTATAAATGTCTAAAATGCAGGTGGATGTCATCAGTGTGGTCGTCCATCTGTATGGACTGTACTTATGGTGCGTTCCAGTTGTACTGGGAAGTTGGAATGTCCGAGTTCCCAGTTGGAAGTTTCAACTGGAATGGCCCCTGAGGTCGGACGTCTGACTCGGAAAGTCGGAGGAACTCCATCACCCTTGACCTCACAATCAAAGATGGCTACACCGCGTATCAACAGTCGTGAAGCTCCAGTAATCTATTTTTTATGAGCACTACTAACCTGTTTGTGTCATTAAATCAGTCGTAAACGTAGTATTGTCCAACTTATACCCCTGGATATGTTGCTACGATGTTTGTATGGGCTACTAGTTGTTTATATTCCTAAAGGGCAAACAACCAGAGTCCAAACTCGCTCAAACTCTTTGACTCATGAGGCTGTCATCAGTCAGACTTTAGTTTCTGGAGCCTAGCTCAGAATCTTTTTCTTTAACAGCCTTCTCTTCCATCCTGTCGTGTTTTCATGTGTTGTTGTTGTCCTGCTCACATTTTTATGTTATACAAATTTATGGGGTTGAGGAGATATGACATCCTCTGATGGTCCTTGCTAAATAAAGTCTACAAATAAAAAAAATAGTTGCCTGAACTTTAGCCTGACAGAAGAAACAGAATTTTAAAAAGTCATTAAGATTCAGGATCTATTTACAGTCAGTAAAGCACATAAATTCATTTTGTTGGGATTTTTTCCACTGGTATAAATAAAGCTGACTGACTGAAGACGAGAACTTGTTCTACTGATAACACCTGAAAGCACCACTGTGAACTAGTCGTCACTCAGAGAACACACATCACTATTTTTTGCTCCGTTTATGAATAGGTCATATCCTGATGAATTTGTTGTATGTTTACGGTGGGGGTTATACCGTCTTCTGACACCTCTTGTTAGAAACCAAAGAAGAAAAAAGGAAGAACTTGGTATTTGGTGGACTAAGGTTATAGATAAAGACTGGATATATTTATTTGGACAAACTTTTTCTTTAAAGCTTGTGTTTTTAGTTCTCTGAAGGTCAAATACTAAATTAACAAACTGTCTTGAAATAACAAAAGCAGGAGGGGGTGGGGCAGCCTAGCAACAGATGGACCCTTTCACTGTGGGTGGGGGGTAGAAACAATAGGACAGCTGCTCTCATTCATGGTCCTGCCCTGAATAACAGAGCTGGTAACTCTAGTTATTTACAGTTCATAATTGTTATTGATGATTACATTTATTAATAAAATGTTTTGATCGAAAACCGGCGTTTCTTTTCGTACAAAATATTCCCGTCTGATGGTTTCAGAAGGATGTGTGATGTTAAAATCAGGTTTTATGACGAGGGATTAAATTGATGGGGTCATTACGTCACGAGGAAGGTGGGGCTTAGCGCCTCATCAGCCCTCACACAGCTGTATGCGGTCTGTTGTTGTTCGACACTGAAGCGGCTAACACAAACTGAAGATGTCAGACCGACACGCGGAGCGGCGCTCGCGCAGCTAACCTGTCCATGTTATGTTGATTAGCTCGGTTTACCTCCGATCAACCCGGGTTAGCTGTCTGCTCCGGGTTTAATGTCCTCTTTGTGTGGGAGGACGAGCTAGCTAGCCTGTAGCTCCGTTAGCATGTTCCAGCTAATCGTCCAGTGTTATTGACGTTAGCCTCCTTAGCCGGGCTCTGCTGGGGGAGACTGGTTAGCTGTTAGCGTTAATTTATTTTAAGAAACCTTTTAGCCAGCTTTTCAGGCAACGTTAACTTGTTGCTCTTGTTGTTAGCCATCCTGTTAGCTACGTTTTCTTACGCTACAATATAACGAGGGTTGTTTGCGTTATGTGTCGCTGTGTTTAGACAGCAGAGGTTGTTACTTTGGGGATTGTGGTTCAGCTCTTTTTAGCGAAGAGTTGCTAACGTTAGCTGTTAGCCGGAGCTAACGGGACTCTTTGTTGCCGTTAGGAGACTGTTAAAGATGTCAGAGCAGCTTAGCTGTGACTGTTAGCCTAGCTTACAGGTATATTAGAATAGACACAGCTAGAACAGCCTGTTATTTGTGTTAATTATAATTTTTGTGAGTGGAGCTGATGCTAAGTTATCAGATACTTCTGGATCACAGATCTGAGGTCAGTCTTTATTAGCGGTGATATGTCAGTCCGTCTAGCTGTGTAGTGACCTTCATCATCATCATCGTCATTCTAACCTCCAGCTGCTGGAGGCTGTGGGTTACTATGGCCCTCAGATCGGGCTGTAGGCACAGCCGCTCAACATCCGTCATCTACCTGCTCATCCTATCAGGTGAGTTGAACCCTAATGTATCTGAACTAATCATGCTATGAGGCTGTGATGATCCCATTTATTAATGTTAAAGATGAAACCCAGTGACGTCATGTCCGGTGGTGTCTGGTGCTGATTGAACATCAATAAACATTTTCCTATTCCTGTTAATGTTATTTTATATTTTTATGCAAAATGACATCCACTGAAGGGGAAAAGCAAACTGTTTATCTGTGTGTCGTTTGTGTCATATGGAAATAATCTGTATTTTACTCTCTATTAACTTTTAATAATTACCTTAATTTAATCCGTAACATAAACAAAGAGACAGAATAAAACTCGCAGAAATGTCAAGTCATAATTAGTTTGTCCCTGTCAGCATTTATTGATTGATTGATTGGTTGATTATTGATGACTGCAGTAATCTTCCTCATGGACTGCATCAGGTCTTCATTATTGAACTTCATTATCTTGTTTCTACTCAAGTAGAATCCGATGAAATTATTGACATTGATATTGATTATTGATATCAGCAGATGATCAGCTATCAACATTATTATATCATCATTGAATATCCACTACCAGCCGACCTGTAGTCCTGCAGACTGACCCAGGTAGCCGAGGTAAACCAGACCTTCACTGTTGGTCGATTCCTTCAGGACATCAGTTTGTTTCGTTGTTTGGACTCGTCCTCGTTCATAAAACAGCTGCTAATACTGATTTAAACGACAGCCCCTCTTCTAATATAGAGGGCTTTAAAATCAGTCAGCTCACTCCTAATTAATATTCACTAAATAAGATACAGTTACAAGACTAACAGGTTAAAGTGTGTTTCACCCTCCGAGCTTCATGTTGCCGCAGTAACAGTTATTCAGTTTTTAACCAGCTGTTTGTCGGCCTGTCACGCCATAGTGGAAAGTTTGAATGTGGCTAGTTCACAGGCACACAGACTATTCTTCGTCATACTTATTCCGACTTATTATTATTATTATTATTATCATTATTATTATTATTATTATTATTCCACTTTTTCGTCGTGTAACTAGTCTCACAGCGTTGCCAGCACATGCACAAGACATACATCAAACCCTGCGGCTCGATCAGGAATAGTCTGCTATGACTTTTAGTAATGATTAGCAAAACAGTTTTCACAAAAATCGCAAAAAACTGCAAAGATATTTCCCATAAGAAATAATGGGAAAAGATCTCAAACCCGCCCCAATTTGAGGCTCTGTAAGTTCACACCCCCTTCACATAGAAACGTCATTCAAAGTTTAAACAAGTAACAACAATTGGGACTTTATTCTTCTGAGTCAGCATTTTGATATCTAAAACGGTTTTTACACACTCACAGTTTAAGTTTGGGGTAATTTCTGCTCCCTTTCAGATTTTATAATGAGTTTATTGCACAGAGCTAGAGTTTGGTCACATGAACTTAGAGTGGAGAGCAGATGACAAGTCGTCTAGAAATTTCTCAAACAACTCTCCATAAATCCCACAATCCTGACTTCACATCCATAATATGTACATCAAACCGTAGGAAAATTCATGCTGCTTCATTTAATACCAGAATGGAAGCAAACAACCTTATCGTTGGTGTGCAGAGGACCTAGAACGCCAGGTGGTCCACCAACCTGCTCCATTGACTTCCATTGTAAACTTGAGTGATGACTTTCATTAAATCTCAGAATCTGCAGGCTTTTTAACTCACTCTAAAGTTAATATTTCTTAATCTGGACAAATTATATACCAATGTTTTCAGCAACTTTTTGGGATCGCCATCATGCCATCGTTTCAGTGATACGACCTACGTTTCAGCCAGAGCCTCAGTTGTTTGGTGGTTGGTTGTTGGTCAGTTTACTGTGTGTCTGCTGTCTAAACTGCAGGTGTTCAGTGACACAGCTGGGTCTCTGACCTCATCAGTCTATTTTTAGAACATGCAGTAAAGGCAGAGCCAAAGACATCTAGTTTCTACAGCTGCCATTTATCATCGATCGATATGCACCAAGCATCAGGCACACATTAAAATTTCTTGCAAAATTTTCTAGTTGAGCTTAGCATGCCAGCTAATGATGTAAACAAGTTAAATTAAACAGTATCATACTGGACTTAAAATATATTTACCACTTCAGTGCAGGACTCTGATATATGTTACACCAGGAAGGAAGACAGTTAAAGGGTGGGAGTAACTAATGCCTGTGATTATTGATTTATTCATGTTAAAGGTCTGATGCTAACAACACGTTGAGTGTTGGACAGATGGGTGCTTTCAAATATGAATTACCAATGTTGTGTGACTTTTGTTTTTGGACACCAGTGCTGTGTTTTGAGGCCATGAGACGTTATGACACCTGAAGTAAGAGGTCAGCTGTCAGTGTTTGACTCTGACTGATTGTTGTACTCTCATTAACCATGGCTGATGTTTGAGGAGGGGGGGAGGTTCATTCTTAAATGTATAGAAATGATGTCATGGAGCTGAACTTTACTTGAGTATTTATGATCATTTTACAGACCAAGTGATGAAACATGATTTCATAGGTTTGATCTGTAGACAACAACAATACTGAACATCCTGTCATCTTAGCACCATGTAGTCACATGACTTTACTGTCAGTGACTGCAGCAGCTCTGGTACCACTGTGTCCTTATTAGGAATGGGTAAAACAAGTAAAATTACTAATCGACGAAACGATAATCGCGTAACCAATTTTTTAATTAATGACGATTCGAATATTGGAAAATCAATGCCCATCCCTAATCATCATTATGTCACAGTTCTGGACATAATCAAATGAGGTTGGACATATTTTAAGTATGTATTAAAAAATTTAAAAATGTATTAAACTACATATTTTCTCTAGACCTAGTCTGGCCCCTCCCCCTGATCCCACTTTAAGCCCTGGTTATGACTAGTATTCAAAATTTTATGAAGAAGAAGTAAGAGAAAAACACGAGTAGCTGAGGATGGACACAAATGTCATTCATACACACTAATGTGATGCAATGTCATCGTCTGTTGTGATGTTTCACTGGCCCACCATAGTAGTGGTTGGAACATAAAGGAGTATTTCACTGCTGGAAAGATGGTCATGAGTTTGGGCTGGAACTAGTGACATCACCACCACACACCCCGGAGTAAAGGCCGTGGTATTTCCTGTTTAACGTTTTCCTTTAACCGCCAGAACTCTGCTGTCCTCCTAGAGTAGGAAGGGGTCTCCTGAGGTTGTGGGTTTGACACTAACAGGGTGTATGTTTCTCTTTCCTAGGATGCTTCGCTGCATCTCAGAGGAATGACAACGTTTACGTGTCAGGGATTTCTAATGGTGAGGTCATAGCCATGATGATGTCACATCAGACAGAGGAGGGGCCAAACGTCTGCAGTGTGACTCTAATGTCTGTCTCTTTCTGTCTGTCCAGCTTGTGGTGATGTGGCGGAGCTCCTGCGGGCGTCCAACGGCATCATCACCAGTCCCGGTTGGCCCTTCCAGTATCCGGCCAGACTGAACTGCAGCTGGAACATCAGAGCCCGACCTGGAGACACCATCACCATCAGGTAACCAACAAACCAGCCGTTGCCATGGTTACAGCACCAGAAGTTGTCCTGAAGACATAGCTGGTCATGTCCTCACACCACGTTACATAACTATGGACAAGAGTTCTGACTTAATGTCCTCCTCTTGGTTGCCGTAGCTTCCAGGACTTTGACCTCCAGGGTTCCCATCGCTGCTCCTCAGACTGGATGTCCATCAGCAGCTACAGGAGCCTGGAAGGACTGCGGGTGTGTGGCTCCTCCCTACCACCGCCCTACATCTCGTCCCAGGACCATGTCTGGATCCACTTCCACTCTGACGACAGTCTGACAGGGAAAGGATTCAGATTGTCCTACATCACTGGTGAGGATGACGTCATTTTTCAGACATCTCTGTGGGGATTTCAACCAACAACTTGTGTGTCCTGCTTCTAACTATGATCAGCAGAGTTAGTAGAATGAGGATCAAATTCACCATCAGCCATCATTAATCAATAACGCTGTTGTTGTAGGTAAACCAGAGGCAACCAGCTGTGATGTGGACCAGTTCCACTGCTCTAATGGGAAGTGCATCCCAGACTTGTGGCGCTGTAACTCCATGGACGAGTGTGGCGACAATTCAGACGAGGAGTTGTGCATGGACTCGCCATTCTCCTTCCAGCCCTGCAGCCTGAACCAGTTCCCCTGCCTGTCCCGGTACACCCGAATCTACACCTGCCTGCCGCACAGCCTGCGCTGCGACGGCAGCATCGACTGCCAGGTAACAAACCACTTCAGTCACCAACACGACTAATTCACAGACACAATGGAGACAGACACATTTAAAGCAGACACAGGGACGTATGTGGGACTCTGGCTAACCTGGTAATAGTTAGTTAGATATGTAGTTAGTTATATAGTTAGTTATGTAGTGAGTTAGTTATATAGTTAGTTATGTAGTGAGTTAGTTATATAGTGAGTTAGTTAGATATATAGTTAGATATATAGTTAGTTATATAGTGAGTTATATGGTCAGTTAGTTAGTTATATAGTTAGTTATATATTTATATATATATGTATTGTCCCAACATGTCTAAGCTGCCTGAACACACACCCCCACTGCTCTGCTGGCACGCTCCTCCTCCACCCCTGCCCTCACCTCCTGCTGGACCAAGTGACGTCTGGCTCTAGCGCTGCTTCTGCCTTGGTTATAGCTGGTTGTTGGGTTGCTGCCTAACCCAGCCCGTCCAGATGCCACCTGGCCCACAAACATCTTGTGCCGAAGCCAGGACTCGGCCTTCTCATTCTCATTCCGCTTCCTCCCCGTCCTCACTTCCATCCCAGCACCAGCTACCTTGGGGTCCCTCTCTGGACTCTCTGTACTACCGTACCTCTCTCGCACGGATGACCATGAACTCCTCCGTCACACTGCTGACTGGGAGTTTGTTCTTCTGCTCATACAACGCGATACTGCATAGACTCCTGTGAAGCCCCAGCCACCTGCGGAGGTAGTGGCTGATCTTTCACTCAATGCTCTCTACCGTTGACACTGGCACGTCATATATAAGCAGGGGCCACAGGATTCGTGGGAGAATTGCGTGCTGATAGATCCAGGACTTAAACTTGCCTGGGAGGCCGGACTTGTCAACCACAGCCAGGTGTCTGTCCAGCTCTTGCCCTGTTGCCTTGATGGATTCAGTATCCTTAAGTGAACTGTTGAACACCTTGCCCAGGCTCTTTACTAGCTTCTCTGAGATAGGTGGAATCTGAGTGCCCCCAAGAGAAAAGCGGAACTGGTCAGCCACCTTTCCTCAACACCAAGGACCTGGACTTTGCTGGTTTAAAACTCAGCCATGCCCATGAGATGAGCTTATCCAGACCTTTTAGCAGCCATCTGCATCCGGGGACCGATGTTGTGGTCACTGTGAGGTCGTCCATAAATGCCCGAATTGGTGGCTGGCAGACACCAGATCTGGATAAGGGGCCTCTGCACTCTGCCTCTGCTGATTTGGCCAGCATATTCATAGCCAGGGCAAAAAGGCTCACTGATATAGTGCAACCAGTAATAATCCCCTTCTCCAGCCTGTGCCACTCTGATGTTACAGTCCCAGAGGAGACTCTCAAACTGAAGTTAGTTATATACTTAGTTAGTTATATAGTCCGGTGGTTAGATATTGTCAGGGAAACTTGTCAGGAAACAATCTCCTAAAACATATTAACAAAGAACTCAGTAAGGAAACACAGTACACACTCTAGGTTTTTACTTGCAAGGGGAGACAGACACCAGCTTGCAAGGGGAGACAGACACCAGCAAAAGAGCTCGGTGAACTTCTCCAAAGATGCTGTCCCTGCATTGCTGTTTTATTCAGGTAGGTTGGTTATCACACAAATAGGCGTATATAGTTTCATGAGTCTTTAACATGAGTCATTGAGTTATTTGCACATCATTAAAGGAAACGGGTAAGAAGAAACAGTATCTTTCGCTTGTAGTAGATCAAGCAGACAGCAACAGATAGTGCTCTCTACCTACAGTAGATCAACCAGACAGCTGCGCGTGGGTGTGATTTCTGCTTTCTATCTAGTCTTTAGCATGCAGTTTCTGTGCAGCTGCTCTCAAGGACATCCCGCTCTACTACTAAGTCTCATAACAAAGATTGAAATATCAAACTATAATGAAATATCAAACTATAATGAAAATCCTTATAATCACACAATATATGAAATGGTAACTCACATTCAAAATGATAACTTATATACAATTATCCTAACAGATATATAGTCAGTTGGTTAGTTAGTTATATAGTTATATATATAGTCAGTTAGTTAGATATATAGTCAGGTAGTTACATAGTTAGTTAGTTAGTTAGTTCATCCATCTCAGAGTGTACCCAGAACTTTTGGTCTGAAAGCGTGTCTTACCGTGACCTGACTGAGGAAGTCAGGTCCACCGACCTCCATTGGTCAGTCTGAACATGTTGTTCATATTTGATGTATTTTTAAGGCTTTATGGTGTGTTTTTTTCGCAGGACCTTGGCGATGAGATTGACTGTGACGTTCCCACTTGTGGAGAATGGTTGAGGAACTTCTACGGCTCATTCAGCTCTCCAAACTACCCTGATTTTTACCCACCAGGAAGTAACTGCACCTGGCTGATCGACACCGGAGACCACCGGAAGGTAACTTCTGATCTCCATCCATGCTTAAAGAATGAATTCCCATCAGTTTCTGTCAATGCCGTAATGCTAACATCATCCTCCTTCCCCTGCAGGTTATCCTGAGGTTTACAGACTTCAAACTCGACGGGACGGGTTACGGTGACTACGTAAAGGTCTATGACGGCCTGGAGGAGAACCCTCGCCATCTCCTCAGGGTGCTGACCGCCTTTGATTCCAGAGCTCCGGTTGCTGTGGTTTCATCGTCTGGTCAGCTCAGAGTTCATTTCTATGCCGACAAGATCAACGCTGCCAGAGGGTTCAACGTCACCTACCAAGTGTGTTTGAGTAGATTTAACCTGCGGGACTCCAGTCTCTGTTTTTAAAGCGGTCTGGTTGTGATTTACTTGTTTCTATGGTTCTCTTCTTAAGGTGGACGGGTTCTGCCTGCCATGGGAGGTTCCCTGTGGGGGGAACTGGGGCTGTTACACCGAGCAGCAGCGCTGTGATGGGTACTGGCACTGTCCCAATGGTCGGGACGAGCTGAACTGCTCTTCCTGTCAGGAAGATGAGTTCCCCTGTTCCAGAAATGGAGCCTGTTACCCTCGATCGGACCGCTGCAACTACCAGAACCGCTGCCCCAATGGTTCTGATGAGAAGAACTGCTTCTTCTGCCAGCCGGGAAACTTCCACTGCAAGGTACCCAAACCTGTCTGCTGCTTAACATACAATACTTGACGTAACTAGAACACACTCACAGAGCGTATCCCTCCGCTGACGCCGAGGTCATCATTAAACCTGAACCACCAGGAAGTCATTTCCAGACGATGTCAACACTAAATCCTGGAATGATGGTTCGGAAACATACGGTACACTAACAAACATTTATTCAAACATAAACAGATTTATTTACGCAACAAACACTGAGCTATACGGAGACGTTGTAGAACATTTGAAAGATCCTCCTAAATCTTTCCAACATCTTTCCATCTCTACATTTTAACATTAATGATGAGGTGTCACTGGGAGCTGCCTCATGTTAAATGAAGTAACTTCACCTGATTGGTTGAGCCTGTAAAGCTCCTCCTCTATCTGGAATCATATGTTTAACATCAGAAGATTATGTCATCAACATAAATCTGATTTTCCATAATGGATGATCTGGATCTGTTACTGGTCTACATAGAACTTCTTACCTTCACAGATCCATAAATCCATGTAATGACCTATAGGGGGCAGTGTCATGTCTCTACCCCTCTGTTACTGTGACCCAGTACATACTGACCCCCTCCGCATAGAGATCTAATCTACCACATCTGGATCCACATAGTGGTGGAACATCAGGAGTCAGCCATGTCTGATATTTATATTTTGATTACTTAGAGCCACCTCAACATTTAACAGGCTCATCCGTCACCCAAGATCCACCCCCGACACAAAAGTCCTCAAAATCCATCCTACAAACAAACAAACAAACAACCATGGATCATCACATGACCTCCTCCTGCTCTCATTGGCGGATGCAGCAGTGGTCTGAGTTAAACCGTAGACACAGAGATGGTTTCTGGCACAACTTCACCTCCTTACAAGGTCCATGGAGAAGGGAAAAGGTCAAAGGGGCAAAAACTCCAGCAACACTTGTATTAGGAACAACTTTATTGTAGACCAACACGTTTCTGCTTGTGGCCTTCATCAGGGTCATCATCAAACACATTGCAAAAAGCATTTAAAAAGGGTAATGAAGCAGAAAAAAATTTAAATAAATAAAAGACAACCAATCAGGTACACTTGCACACATATCAGCCAATGCAGCACCTACAAGGATAGGCTGGGAAGATGGTCATATGGTTTTAGACCAATCATTGTCTCAGGCTGGCAGAGAGGCCAGGGGCGTGTCCAATAAGGCACAAGGATAGCACCATATTTGGTCGATAACCTGGAGAAGTGCAGCTCAGGAGCACCTGAGTTTGATTAGATGGGCCTTAAACCCAAAATGTGCCCAGTTCAACAAACTTTATATGTACAGTATAAAAAGAGTAAAAACAGGAGTAAAAGGAATGAAAAAAAAAATACAACATAAGAAATAGATCATTTTAAAGATATTAAAAATACACAGTAAAAACCACTACAGACAAACCACAGTCATTAGACTCATCTTGTCCTGGGTAGAACTGCTTCCTGTCCCTCATTCTGTGCTGCTCATCATGATCTCTAGATGATCGATGTCGATGACATAATGATGATTGGATCTTCATAACCCTAATCTGAAAGAACAGAGGCCATAACACTGATCAGGGACATAAACGAAGAGAAAACCAGAACATCCTGGAGCCTCATTGATGACGTGTTTGAGAACCTTCGTACATCTGAGCCATCCTTAATTGATTATTGATGATCAGTCATGGAGCAGTAACACATGCCTGGCCCTCTGAAGGAGTCTATTAGGTCTGTCCTGGTAGATCTCCACCATGTTCTCCCATAAATGAAGCTCAGCCATGTTGCTTCTGGTCTGTTTGACCTCTGACCTTCCTGCAGAACAACCGTTGTGTGTTTGAGTCGTGGGTGTGCGACGCTCAGGACGACTGCGGAGACGGCAGCGACGAGGAGAGTTGTCCCATCATCGTTCCTACCAGAGTCATCACCGCCGCTGTCATTGGCAGCCTCATCTGTGGCCTCCTGTTGGTCATCGCCCTCGGCTGCACCTGCAAACTCTACTCGCTGCGCATGTTTGAACGCAGGTGAGGACACTCCCACAGCCTCTGATTGCTTCTTATTGTCAACTGTGATTATAAGCTGTGTGATTGGTTATTCCAGGTCATTTGAGACCCAGCTGTCCAGAGTGGAGGCAGAGCTACTGAGGAGAGAAGCCCCGCCCTCTTATGGTCAGCTGATCGCCCAAGGATTGATCCCACCTGTGGAAGATTTCCCAGTATGCTCTGGGAGCCAGGTACACATACCTGCATGTCCAGTTAGTCTCTCCTGTCAGCTTCTCACGTCGTTGACTTGAGTCAGGTGAAGTTTCTTGTTCCACCAATCATTTGTGGAGCTTCACAGTAAAACAGCATCTAAAAACCTGAAGTAGAAGGAGACTAGTTTAAGAACACCTGAAGAAGAAAGAGACTAGTTTAAAAACAAAAACAAACAGCTAAAATGAATCCTTCACTTTAGCCTCTAAGCTAAAAGTGTTAGCGCTCACCTGTCTGTGTCATGTGATCAACAAGAACTCACTATAGTTTACAATCTTCCTCAGCAGTGACATCATGGCTGTCTCTAGTCTGCAGCAGTGTGATGTCATCAGTGTGTTGTGGTGGCACACCTGAAACCGATTTTAAGAGCATGGATAAGACAGACTAGATGCTACAGTGGTGTATTACTGCCCTCTACTGGTTGTTATTAATGATCCTTTACTGAGCTGATATTCATCAGTTTATTTTAGTCCAGTTATCAGGTTAAAGAGTTCAGAGTAAAAACTGTTGCTCCAGCTGATCCCAGATCTGTGACAGATTCCTCCCCTGTCAGTGTTATGACATGTTTGGTGACTGGTTTTTATAACTGATCTTACATTTTTGTGAAAAGAGATACCAGATGGTCCAGGATCTGAATTGCTGGTACTGGTATCGATTCAGAAACAGTAGCCAACCCTGATCCCTACAATCAGCTGGTTTGGAGTTTTCATCATGAGCTTGACTCTCAGTATGATCAAAGATTCAGGAACTGTAGGTGGGAACATGGCGACGTGACGGTTGTTATGTTCATAATGATCTAAGTAGAACCTCTTTCTGTCCCCAGGCGTCCGTCCTGGAAAACCTCCGTCTGGCTGTTCGCTCTCAGCTCGGCTTCACCTCCCTTAGACTCCCCTCCTCCGGTCGTCATAGCAACCTGTGGCGGCGTCTGTTTACCCTCTCACGCTCCCGGCGGTCTGGTTCTTTGGCTCTGGTCTCTGCTGACCTGGAAGACAGTGCTGGAACTGGGAGCACTGGGAGTTCTGGTTCAGACCTGCTATCTCCAGACTCCGATGATACGGACACAGAGGGGGAACGAGGGAGGGAGCGTGGCGTGGGCGCAGTGGGTGGGTCTGTTGCCCCTCTCCCCCAGAAAACCCCACCCTCCACCACTGTGGAGCCATTGGTTTCCGTGACAACATCAACAACCTCCTTGACACCAACACCTAGCTGTGATCGAGACCATGACAGGCCCAGAGAGTCCCCACCCCCTTCCAGCCCTGTTGCCGTGGTAACTTCCAGGCCTGCACCTGTCACCTGTCACTTCAACGGCGGAGACCTCCTGGCTCCTCCCACCTCTGCCCTGCAGCGACTGGCCCAGAACTTGCACCGTTTTGCCAGGAACCTGACCAGAACCAGCCAGAACCAGCAGGACCAGACCTGGACCAACCACAGTCCACTTCGCCATCTGGAGACAGGAAGAGGTGGGACCGAGGCTGCAGAGCGACGAGGAAGCAGAGAAGAAGAAGAGGACGTGGAGCTACTGATTCCTGTCTCAGACTCAGACTCCTCCTCCTCAGTTACTGAGGCCCGACAGCCACTGCTGGAGCCACACCCCTCCTCCACCACAGGCCACGCTTCCCGCCATCACCATGGAAACAGCTGTCGTGGAACATGGGATGGCCCATGTGAACACTGTGGGATGGTCCACACAGCTCAGATCCCTGACGCCTGTCTGGAGGCCACAGGCAAGACGGAGAGCAGCGATGACGAGCTACTGCTGCTCTGCTAAAGGGCTAACATGCTACATGACAGGTTGATGCTAATACAACTCTGACCCAACACCTATAGTCAGCTAGCATACTAACTAACAGGTTAATGGTCATACTACCCTAATCCAACATGCACAGTTAGCTAACATGCTAAGTGACAGGTAATCTTAATGCTATCTTTTTTTTAAACTCCCAACAGTTGGCTAATGTGCCAACCAACTGGCTAACATCACTAATGCTACCCTGAACAACACCAGACAGCTAGCAAACATGCTACCATCTCACACTGGACTACAATAAGCACATTGGCTCACAAATTAGACTGGACTACAACTAGCCAATATGCAGAGAGATTATCCATAATACTAACACTTCAACTGGACTTAAACTAGCGATAATCTGTTTGCATGTTTTAACATGCTAGCTGGATCAAATGTTAGCTCTTGGTGATATACGAGATGAACAGGCCAATCGGAGGCCGAGGGAAACGATGCGGTACGACTGTAAAAACTCTCCCGTTGTTCTCCCAGTCCATCCATTAAAACGCTCCCTCCTCCCTTCAGGATGTCCTGTATGGTACGACATCACGACATCCTCCTTGTTGGTACGACTATAAAATGTGTCCCAACAGAACAAATGGTGGCTCCTTATGGATGAGAACATAAAACTGTGATCCAGGAACATTCTCTGCCTGTGAACTGTGGACATGTTGGACTCCTGGCCAGGTGTGACAGTTTTAATGTTCCCCCATTTGTGCTTTTAAAACTGGTAATGAATGAGAAGGGTCATGTGACCAGTGGTGGTATCTGAAGACTCTGTAAAACCAAGATGACCATGAGATCAGACCGCAGTTAACCGCTAACATGTCCTCACCCTAATGTATATTTACAGCAAACTAAACGCGTTATTGTACCCCCCACCCCACCCCACCCCCCATCCGTCAATCGTTCGGCTTGATGAAACCAGACATATACGATTAATTATTGATATCTGCGACATTGTATTTGTCACCTAAAATACTTTCATATGTGTTTTCCTGTGTCAGAACATGAAGTCGAGTTTATTCATGTTGAAAACGAAGCACAACAACAAAAACATCATTTTCACCATTGTTTACTCTAAAACAACCAAACCGTCGCTGCCATGAGTTCATCCCTCAGTTTACAGGAGAGTGACGCTAATGCTAGCTGGGCTACCTCCCAGGTCATGTGACCCTCATCATGCTCGTCACAGGTCAGGTTCTTGTCTGGTTTCCTGGCATGTAACGTTTCTAACTGTTCTAACGGTTCTTGGACTGGTTCCAAAGGGAAGACAAGGTTCTAGATTGCTTTAAAGATGTCCCGTCAGGTTCTAGGTTTTATCATTCTAAAAGAACCTCCTAGAACTGTCTGAAAAGAATGACTCATCACGTGTTTGAGAGGTTAGGTCACGAGTCATGTTTACACTCCATATTCTACATAAAGGACTCAAAGATCCAGACAGACGGAACCTGGTGCTCTGAAGGTTCCAGACTGAACTGATGGAACCAGAACCAGATGTTTTCAAGGTTCCAGACTGAACTGATTGAACCAGAACCAGATGTTTTCAAGGTTCCAGACTGGACTGAGGGAACCAGAACCAGATGGTCTGAAGGTTCCAGACTGGACTGAGGGAACCAGAACCAGATGGTCTGAAGGTTCCAGACTAGACTGACAGAACCAGAATCAGATGGTCTGAAGGTTCAGGTAAAGGTGTATCTGGACTGATTTACAGAACAACATCAGTGTTCTGGATTAGAAATATTTATCTGATTTTTTGAGAAGACGTGAAAACTATGAGCTCCTCCTGACCCGACCCGACCCAGCCTCTGAGACGACCTCAGTCTGACCTCTCACCGTCTTGAGGGCGTGTCCCGTCTGTATTTCTGGTTGGTACTCAGATCACAGCTGAACTCGTGTGAGTGTCTGTATTTATTATGATTAATATGACTGGTTCTCATTATAATTATTATTGTCTTTGTTTTGTTGTCTTTGTTTTCTGAGCTGCATGATTCAAACGGTTTGGTGTTTGTTTTTCTTTGAGTCTGTGATGTAAAAAAACGAAGCTGTTAAACTGATCTGAACATTAAAGTTCATGTCTCCACTTCATCCTTTAGTTTCATGTCAGCAGTTTTTGCGTTGAACACGGAATACGTTTTACCTTGACGTCATCACGACGCGACAGTCACTCAGTTACGCAGTTGTTTGTTTTAGCGGATTTGTCGGAATTTTCCACTGCGGAGTGGAAAGAGTCTAACAGATTTAGAGTCGAATAAATCGGCTGTAACGTTAGAGTAGCGGATACCGAAACAGTCCAGAACCAAAACCGAGCTCACCTTGATCTGGATCATACCGCAGTCCGGCTCTGTGTCGCAGTTTGAAAGGCTTTGAGGAGCGGGTCGCGCTACCAGCTGGCTAACTGTTAGCATCAATAGATTAGCTGTAGTGTATTTAGTAGAGTAATTCGGAGTGTGTTAGATTTGTGTCTCTGATGGAGTATCCTAGCGGAGGAGGAGGAGGGGCGGTGCTGAGCGGCAGCAATGTACCGGCCTTCCTCACTAAACTGTGGACCCTGGTGGAGGACCCGGACACCGATCCTCTCATCTGCTGGAGCCCGGTACACACAGTAGCTTAGCTTAGCTTAGCCTAGAGTAGCAGAGAGCTAACAGCATGCAATTTGTCCAGTCAGTTTAAATTAGACTGTCTTAGGTTAATGAGGATAAATGTCTGGGTTAGTTAGCTGTTAGTTTCAACAGCTAACGTCTGTACCAACGGAGCTAACGGCTAATCAGAGCTAATGAGACGATTCAGCCAGAGATCGGAGACAAAAACACTCCAGCAGAGTTATTCAGCTAAAATAGCTCCAGCTGATCCAGTTAAACCAGTAAAGAGACAATCAGCTGCTGTTTGTCTGTCAACATGAACAGCTGACTGAGTCCCAGTAGAGAGACATGTTGATCCACTGGATGCTGGTGTTTCTTCTGGTTTCTAAAAACGCACCAGGAGCCTGTAAAGGAACCGAGTCCTGATTTACCCGTCCGTTAACGATCATAGAATGATCAGAGAAGAGAGCGAGAAGCATCCAAAGTCCTAATAAAACTATGATGGTTCATCACATGGACAACATGTAGAGAAAATAAAAACACCCACTGATAAAGGTTTTATTATTCTCAAGGTGTCAGTACTGGAGCTGTGATGTCAGCGCGCTGTCATCCAATCACAGCATCAAAGATCTGCCCTTGACCCTGTCCACGTTCTCATCATCAGGAAGGGAATTATCCAACCCCCATCATAGATCAGGTTTATTGGTCAAATCTACTATTGAACTGGAGGCCTTTGTCCATGAGGAATGGGCTAAGATTCCTCAGGAACGCTGCCAGAAGCTGGTGTCTGGATCTGCATCAGGTCTGCAGCAGGTCATAGCAGCTAAAGGGTCTACAGAGAACTAGAGACGCTGGTCATTAAGGATCATTTAGAGACTGAGGAGTCAGGAAACACTTTAATATCTGATTATTGATCTATTTAAACTGTTATTGATTGGTTATTAACAGCTGATTAATAGTAGATTTTACCAATAAACCTGATCCATTATGGGGGTTGATTGATCCTCGTGGTCCTGGTCGCTGCCCCGGAGCAGACCTCAGTTTGAGTCATCGTCTTAATGTTGATGTTCTTTAATGTTTCTGATGTCGGCTATAATTTCTCTATTTTAAATGATAGGAATCAAATCAGTGACTGTAGTTTATATGAACATGTGACAAACATCTGATCAGATCAGGAGGTAACTAATCAAACAATGAGATCAATCAGAGCTGATCACATGACTCACATCAGCCAGCTGATTGGTTGCTTCCTCTGAACTTGGTGCACATTTTAGTGTAAAAGGATGACTTGATTATCAGGTTATCAATGTGTTGGTTGATCATGTTTATGTGTTGTGTGTCAGAGTGGAACCAGCTTCCATGTCTTCGATCAGGGTCGGTTCTCTAAAGAAGTTCTACCAAAGTTCTTCAAACACAACAACATGGCCAGTTTCATCAGACAGCTCAACATGTGTGAGTATAAACGTGATCAATAGGCTGTTTGATCAACTATTGATTCATCAGCTGTGGCTTTTAATGTATCAGAGATGTGAAATTAGTCGACCTCTCCGTCACACAAATGAAACAGTATAAAACAGTCACATGTTCAAACTACTCAGTGGTGTAAAGTACACACTTATCACATCATGAACACAATGTTCATCACTCATTGCTGCACTGATGTTCAGCTTGGAGAAACATTTCATCATTATGGGATGGAAAATCTCCACAGGAGGTCCATTTATTGAGATTTTCGTCAGTTTTCACCAAAAGTCAAGATTTGTCTTTGTTTAGTGAATTCTTAAATCTCTCCCTCCCCCATCTTCATCTCTCTCACTTCTTACCCCACGTCTGTCCCTCTCCCTTCTTCCTCACCTGTACTTTGGTTTGGCTCCAGAGTTTTTGAAAAAAAAAGTAAGATATTTTGTTGTCCTTCTCATGCTTTTAGCTTTTTAAGCAGTGCTACGCTAACGTTAGTTAACGTAATTAATTTTAAGCCTAATAAACTTGTCGCATTGTGCAAATCATCCGCGTGACTCTGTTCAGTAGTCACAATGATTGGCTAGCTAACATTAGCTGATTACTTAAACAGCATTATATTAGGTTCATGAACACATCGTAACGTTAGCTTGTAACATAGAGACAGTAAAGACCAGAGACAAATACAGCAGCATCATAAACAGCATTTCTCCATCCAGTCCATCATTACAGACTGCGGCAGAAGGAGGACACAGAGAGGGGAGGACACAGAGAGGGGGGGAGGACACAGAGAGGGGAGGACACAGAGAGGGGAGGACACAGAGGGAGGACAGCATCACAGAGGCTTCCAAATGCAAACGATTATCTTCCAATGATTATTAATGATATATTTGACTTATAAAAAAACATTCTCGTTGGTCTGGTGTCCTGCCAGGCCTGTATAATGTAGGGAAACCCTGTATTTGTGTCCTCAGACGGGTTCCGTAAGGTGGTTCACATCGAGCACAGCGGTTTGGTGAAACCAGAGAGAGACGACACAGAGTTCCAACATCCGTTCTTCATCAGAGGACAAGAGGGTCTGCTGGAGAACATCAAACGCAAAGTCACCAATGTATGTACCTGTACACACACCTGTACACACACCTGTACACACACCTGTACACACACAGCACCAACAATAGAAGAGTTGTCTGAATGCACATTTGTTGTAGACAGGTAAACTGGTCCAGGTCTCTGTGATAAGAGTCTGTCTGTGACCGGTTTCCATGGTGACTGCGTGTCTTTCTGTGCTGTGATTGGTTCAGGTGTCATCTGTGCGTCAGGAGGAAGTGAAGATCTGTGCAGATGACGTCAGCAAGATCCTGAACAACGTCCAGCTGATGAAGGGAAAACAGGAGACCATCGACTCCCGGATCATCGCCATGAGACAGTAAGGCGTCCCAATGCTAGACCAGAACCAGAACCAGACCTGACCCAGAAGTGAGCAGGTCATTAAATTCACCTGATTCCGTTTGTTTCAGTGAGAACGAGGCTCTGTGGAGAGAAGTGGCCAGTCTGAGACAGAAACACGTCCAGCAGCAGAAAGTCGTCAACAAGGTAATCAATCCATCAATAAATCAATCTGTCAACAATCAATCCATCAATAAATCAATCTGTCAACAATCAATCCATCAATAAATCAATCTGTCAACAATCAATCCATTAATAAATCAATCTGTCAGCAATCAATCCATCAATAAATCAATAGGTCAACAATCAATCCATCAATACGTCAACAATCGATCCATCAATAGATCAATCTGTCAACAATCAATACATCAATAAATCAATCTATCAGCAATCAATCCATCTATAAATCAATACGTCAACAATCAATCCATCAATAAATCAATCTGTCAGCAATCAATAAATCAATAGGTCAACAATCAATACATCAATAAATCAATCTGTCAACAATCAATACATCAATAAATCAATCTGTCAACAATCAATCCATCAAATCAATACGTCAACAATCAATACATCAGTAATAGATTCCATCAGTAATTAATGCAATCAGTAATTAATTCCATCAGTAATAGATTCCATCAGTAATTGATTCCATAGCTAATTGATTACATGTATATGACGTGTTCAGAGCTTGTCTGATGTCTGCAGCTACAATTAGCTTGTTAACATATTAGCATATTAGCACCAATAATAAACTCTCTCTCTCTCTCTGCAGTTGATCCAGTTCCTGGTGTCTCTCGTCCAATCAAACAGGATCCTGGGAGTCAAGAGGAAGATGCAAGTTTACTACACACTATACACAACATAATACACAACACAATTCACAACACAGTACACAACATAATAGGAATATATTTATGTGTATTATGTATATATTTACTTTATATTTGCTCTGTCAACAGTCCTCTAATGCTGAATGACTCTAGCTCCGCCCACTCCATGCCAAAATACAGTCGGCCATTCTCATTGGAGGTAATGACAGATTTTGACAGATATGTCATTAGTGTCAAACTGTCCCCACATCTTTTGTGATGTGAGTGGTTGTTTTGTTTTGTCTGTGAGCTGATTGGCTCTTCACTAACTGTTTACACAACCATGAGAAGAACAGATCAGAGATCAGTTCTGACTACAGTATTACTGTATTTTCAGGCTGCAGCCAGTCTGTTTTCAGCTGACTCCTCACTGACTTCTGGACCAATCATCTCTGACATCACAGAAGTGGCCACGCCCATAGCTGAGGATGTGGTCAGTGATTGGGTGGACGCAGGGTAAGGACAACTGCCATTCTTCTCCTCTGATTGCTCAGCACATGCTAACAGCCAATCCACTGTGTCACCTGCAGAGAGAGCCAATCAGTCAGTGTCAAACAGGAGCCAACCAGTCCTGACGTGGAGGTGTGTCCTTTTCTGGAAGGCGGAGCTTTACCTGTAGAAACACCTCTCTCCCCCACCACTTTCATCAACTCCATCCTACAGGATGAGACACAGTTGACCCCGAACACCTCCACCACCAATCCTACACCAGGTAACACCTCCACCACCAATCCTACACCAGGTAACACCTCCACCACCAATCCTACACCAGGTAACACCAGGTAACACCAGGTAACACCAGGTAACACCTGCTTACTCAGTGTTTGTAGTGACCTCCCGGAGTCTTTGCGTGTCTCAATGATTATTGATTATTGATCAGTACACTGATCTTTGCTCTCAAATTGATCATTGACTATTTCCTGGTCTCTGTAGTCAGCCTTGTTGCTGTGATGAGCTCTGCTTCCACTGGGCCCCTCCCACCTGCCCCAGTCAGCCAATCACCTGCCTCTGTTGCCACCCCAAATGTCACCCTCAGCTCTGCTAAGCCTCAGCAGAAATGTCAGACGGTCGCTTGTATTGACAGGTGAGTCTTTTCCACCTGTGTCCCTTCAGTCTGTTGGTTGTAGATATTACCTACAGGTAAGTGAGGAGCTGTTGCCATTCCAGGGATTTCATTGGTGGACTTCCACTTTATTGATCAGTCATGACGGGTCTCTGTGTTCCAGGTCTGAACTGTCTGATCATGTGGAGAGTATCGACACCAGTCTAGAAAACCTGCAGAGCATCCTGAACACACAAACCATCACCTTCGACACGTCCCCACTCATGGAGGTCAGTTTGCCCAGTACCACCAGTGTATATCAGGTGTGGCTTAAAACCAGTGTGGGACCAGTTCACAAACTTAAACAGACAACATGTGTGTTCAGTTTTTCAGCTCATCCTGTCTTACTGGAGACTTCGACATCGACAGTTTGGACATTGTGAGTTCATAAACACACTCCTGTTTTGATCGTTATCTTCCTGTTCTGAACATTTTCACAATAAGAGCACCAATTAAAGATCCAACCAGTCAGTTGATAATATGATCAGAATCAGCTTTATTGGCAAAACAAATGTTATTATTGTTTCCAGTGTAGTTGGAAGGAAAACATCTATTCAGGCTTTCAATGTATACTTATAAACATACAATAAGCACCCATCAACAACAACGTAAACTAGAAAACATCTCATGAGTGATAATGATTTATCAGAGACATTTATCAGACATCTCATGAGTGATAATGATTTATCAGACATCATGAATAACAATGATTTATCAGCGACATCTCATGAATGATAATGATTTATCAGACATCTCATGAATGATAATGATTTATCAGACATCATGAATAACAATGATTTATCAGCGACATCTCACGAGTGATAATGATTTATCAGACATCTCATGAATGATAATGATTTATCAGAGACATCTCATGAATGATAATGATTTATCAGAGACATCTCATGAGTGATAATGATTTATCAGACATCTCATGAATAACTGATTTATCAGACATCTCATGAATGATAATGATTTATCAGATATCTCATGAGTGATAATGATTTATCAGACATCTCATGAATGATAATGATTTATCAGACATCTCATGAATGATAATGATTTATCAGATATCTCATGAGTGATAATGATTTATCAGACATCATGAATAACAATGATTTATCAGCGACATCTCATGAATGATAATGATTTATCAGAGACATCTCATGAGTGATAATGATTTATCAGACATCTCACGAGTGATAATGATTTATCAGACATCTCATGAGTGATAATGATTTATCAGACATCTCATGAATGTTAATGATTTATCAGACATCTCATGAGTGATAATGATTTATCAGACATCATGAATAACAATGATTTATCAGCGACATCTCATGAATAACAATGATTTATCAGACATCATGAATAACAATGATTTATCAGCGACATCTCACGAGTGATAATGATTTATCAGACATCTCATGAATGTTAATGATTTATCAGACATCTCATGAGTGATAATGATTTATCAGAGACATCTCATGAATGTTAATGATTTATCAGACATCTCATGAGTGATAATGATTTATCAGACATCTCACGAGTGATAATGATTTATCAGACATCTCATGAGTGATAATGATTTATCAGACATCTCATGAATGTTAATGATTTATCAGACATCTAATGAGTGATAATGATTTATCAGACATCATGAATAACAATGATTTATCAGCGACATCTCATGAATAACAATGATTTATCAGACATCATGAATAACAATGATTTATCAGCGACATCTCATGAATGATAATGATTTATCAGACATCATGAATAACAATGATTTATCAGCGACATCTCACGAGTGATAATGATTTATCAGACATCTCATGAATGTTAATGATTTATCAGACATCTCATGAGTGATAATGATTTATCAGAGACATCTCATGAATGTTAATGATTTATCAGACATCTCATGAGTGATAATGATTTATCAGAGACATCTCATGAATGTTAATGATTTATCAGAGACATCTCATGAGTGATAATGATTTATCAGAGACATCTCACGAGTGATAATGATTTATCAGACATCTCATGAATAACTGATTTATCAGACATCTCATGAATGATAATGATTTATCAGATATCTCATGAGTGATAATGATTTATCAGACATCTCATGAATGATAATGATTTATCAGACATCTCATGAATGATAATGATTTATCAGATATCTCATGAGTGATAATGATTTATCAGACATCATGAATAACAATGATTTATCAGCGACATCTCATGAATGATAATGATTTATCAGAGACATCTCATGAGTGATAATGATTTATCAGACATCTCACGAGTGATAATGATTTATCAGACATCTCATGAGTGATAATGATTTATCAGACATCTCATGAATGTTAATGATTTATCAGACATCTCATGAGTGATAATGATTTATCAGACATCATGAATAACAATGATTTATCAGCGACATCTCATGAATAACAATGATTTATCAGACATCATGAATAACAATGATTTATCAGCGACATCTCACGAGTGATAATGATTTATCAGACATCTCATGAATGTTAATGATTTATCAGACATCTCATGAGTGATAATGATTTATCAGAGACATCTCATGAATGTTAATGATTTATCAGACATCTCATGAGTGATAATGATTTATCAGACATCTCACGAGTGATAATGATTTATCAGACATCTCATGAGTGATAATGATTTATCAGACATCTCATGAATGTTAATGATTTATCAGACATCTAATGAGTGATAATGATTTATCAGACATCATGAATAACAATGATTTATCAGCGACATCTCATGAATAACAATGATTTATCAGACATCATGAATAACAATGATTTATCAGCGACATCTCATGAATGATAATGATTTATCAGACATCATGAATAACAATGATTTATCAGCGACATCTCACGAGTGATAATGATTTATCAGACATCTCATGAATGTTAATGATTTATCAGACATCTCATGAGTGATAATGATTTATCAGAGACATCTCATGAATGTTAATGATTTATCAGACATCTCATGAGTGATAATGATTTATCAGAGACATCTCATGAATGTTAATGATTTATCAGAGACATCTCATGAGTGATAATGATTTATCAGAGACATCTCACGAGTGATAATGATTTATCAGACATCTCATGAATAACTGATTTATCAGAGACATCTCATGAGTGATAATGATTTATCAGACATCTCATGAATAACTGATTTATCAGAGACATCTCATGAATGATAATGATTTATCAGAGACATCTCATGAATGTTAATGATTTATCAGAGACATCTCATGAGTGATAATGATTTATCAGAGACATCTCACGAGTGATAATGATTTATCAGACATCTCATGAATAACTGATTTATCAGAGACATCTCATGAGTGATAATGATTTATCAGACATCTCATGAATAACTGATTTATCAGACATCTCATAAAATATAAGATCTGATAACGTCCAGTTAAGTTTAATCAAATGAATCTGTCTATCTATTAATTTGATATTATAAGTTTTCTTTGTGTAGTCTGGATTATATTTTAGTACAGACATTTGAACATCAAACAACAATTTTCACATTTATTTTCAAATCGGAAAAAGTATTAATGTTGAATGAATAAAAATAGCCTCATTGAAATGTATGGATACAGACTAAATGGACAAAACAGCGGTGTGGTAATGTATTTATATCAACCAGACATGATATTAACATGTAAAAAATACAAAATACAAATAATTGTACAAATAGAAGTCATGGACGGAACTGAATATTTTTATGTTTACATACATGTACATGTACACAATGTACATTCAGCCATCTATACACCTGTATAAACATACATATACTGTAGGTGTGTATTCAGGTGTAATAGTACACACAGAAATGTCTATGAATGTGTGTGTGTGTGTGCATATATATATATATATATATATATATATATATATATATATATATATATATATATGCACACACACAGTGTATATACAGAAAGTGTGTTGCATTATGTTTTTAAAAACTCGCTGATGATGTCACACCTTTCTGACTGTGATGTCACTGTTTCCTCTCAGCTGCTGTCTGACGACGTTCCTAAAGGAAGTGATGAAAGCAGCAACCACACAGGTAACACATGGTCACATTTATTCTTCTATACTTGTGAGGTCCAGAGAAGAGCTTCCTGACCTGAATAATGATGCCAAAGTCCAAGTGCCTTAAAGCTGCAGTCGTTCTGATGCCCAGCAGGGGGCGACTCCACTCTGATTGTATGTAAGCTTATGAGAAAGTGAGTCAGTGAGCCAGGTTATGGTCCGAGTCGCTGGTTGTAGATTTTGGTCCCAATTAGAGAAAAAACAAGAGTGCTGTGTCCCAGATCACATACTTTATACTCATAATGGATCAGTGTAATAATAATAATAATACATTTTATTTATAAAGCGCTTTTCAAAATACTCAAAGATGCTTAACATGTGCAGAAATAACAGGAGAAACAACATATTTAAAAATGAATCAATATCAGATATAAAAAACCCAAATATAAACAACTCTAATGAAAGCAACAAATAACAATTTACATCACACTTAAACATTGAAAGCACATTTAAACAGGTGAGTCTTTAGTGATTTAAATATTGGGGGGGGGGGTGCATATACTATAAGTACCCATTTACTTTAAGTACCCATATACTATAAATACCATATACTATAAATACCATATACTATAAGTACCCATATACTATAAGTACATACTATAAGTACCAATATATTACAAGTACTCGTATACAATAAGTACTCAGATGGCACACTCAAAACAACCCATGAGTTGAGTGTGGAACGATGGACACTTCTCAACCTCAATGGTCGCCATCCTTGCTACGTAATGGGAAGGGGAGGGGCTTATGCTTCGTCTCCGGTTACGGGAGAACAACAAATAAATAAATAGAAGTACGGATGAAGAACCATTTCAGATGAAACATGGAGCAGATTAAACCGATAATTTTAGTCCAATGAAAAGCCAACAGATATTTTTAAAGTCATGTCATGTTAGCTGTCAAATGTTGCTCCTGTCATTTCCTGCAAGTTCACTGCGGAAGTATCCGATCTGAGACAACACTACACTGTTGAAATTCATGCACTACGCAAGTAAGTATACTCACCTGCAGTATACTACATATAAGTATACTAACTTAAGTATGCAATTTGGGACACAGCGCAGGAAACAGAGGATGATTTAGGGCGTGGCTATCCAGATTGACAAGTCACGACTACCTTCTTTTCTTCCAAATATGGTCTCCTCTGGCTCCAAAAACAAGGTGGAGTCGACCGTAATGGTAAACTAAATTCAAACCAATTCGTGATTTCATGGTGACTCTCCGTTGCTCTCTGATTGGTCCAGGGAAACAGCTGGTGCACTATATGGCCACACCTGTCCTTGCGTCTGAGCCAATCAGTTTGGGGGAGGGCGGGGCTGACCTGCCCTCCCTGCTGGAGCTGGAGGCGGAGCCTTTCTTCAGCACCGAGCCACCCACTGACGACACGGCCACCGCTCTTCTGCTTGGCCACGCCCCCCTGGACTCTGACCTCTGACATTATTATGAGTGGCGGACATCACCATAGCAACAGGACAGTCTGACTCAGCAGCAGCAATAGAAGAATCGATCAGCTGTAGATCAATCAAAGGTCATGTTTTTATTATGCAGAGGTTATTGATCAATATTTACAAGTTTATGTATCTTTGTCTTCTTCTACTCTTTTTATTTTAGCTTTTTTTGCTGCTTTATTTAACTTGTTTGACACTCAGAGGTTCTCAGAGAACCAGGGTAACGTCTGCAACCTTGTCCAATCAGAGGTTGACCAGAGGATCACGTGACCCAGGCGTTCTGCATGTTGTCTTTGTGTAAAATATAGAAAACCAAGAGAATATTTTTGGAGAAGTTTATTATGGCTGAGAGGCGTTACCATGGAGATGACCTTGAAGCTGATAGTCATTGACCTGATGTGTTAGATCAATACTGGTCCACATTAAAATGCAGTTTGTTTAACAGTGTGTCGACGTTTTTCTCATGTTCCAGGTCTAATCTTGAATCCTTTCAGGTAGATGAAGAAGTCAAACCTGAACCTCAGTCAGTCCAAACTTTAGCAGAACCTTAGCTTAGTGTTAGCTGAATGATAGCTGAACTTTAGCAGAACCATAGCTTACTGTTAGCCGAATGTTAGCTGAGTGCTAGCTCAACTTTAGCTGAACTTTAGCAGAACCTTAGCTTAGTGTGAGCTGAATGTTAGCTGAATGATAACTCACCTTTAGCTGAACTTGAGCAGAACCTTAGCTTAGTGTTAGCTGAATGATAGCTCACCTTTAGCTGAACTTTAGCAGAACCTTAGCTTAGTGTTAGCTGAATGTTAGCTGAATGATAACTCACCTTTAGCTGAACTTTTGCAGAACCTTAGCTTAATGTTGGCTGAACTTTAGCTGAGACTTACCTGAACCTTAGCTGAACTTTTGCTGAATGATAGCTGAACCTGGCATTTCTTTCATAAAACATTCCAAAATTTCATTTGACCTGCTGAGCTAAAATTGTTAGCATACAATGTGTATGATGAACCTGCACGGCTTGCATACGCCGCTTGAAAAGGTCAATGAGAACTCATGATTTCTGCGTACCTCAGTGCTGAGACTGACCCAACATGTCAGTTGGACACAGGTATGCAGAGATCACTAGCTCCCGTTGATCTCATCCAGCCGTTAATGTACACGAGCTAACACTTTTAGCGTAGCAGCCACTGAAGATTTCATGTTAATAAAGGGTGTAAATAAGAAGGTCATCACGGTTATCATTCATTGGTGTTTGTTAGCAGGATTACACAAAATCTGTTCAACCCAGTTCTTTTTTTTACTCTTTATTTAATTTCCATCATTTCATAGAACATTACATTGTTTGACACCATATCTTGTATTAAACTGAAAATTAAATATATCACAGTAGTAATGATAACTGGGCTGGCCTCCCACTGGGCTGTGGTATAAGAATCCGTAGATCTGTGTGTGATCCCCTATTTGTCTGCAGAAGGTTCCTTTACAAAGAAAGAAATGTATTAAAATCCCTCATTTTCAATTTCCAATCAAACTCCTTCCACAATTGGCTGTTGATTCCTTTGTGACAGTTTGTGCATGTCTTCCCATTTAGTATCCCGTTATATTTAATTCCAGTTCCGATTTTTCCTTGATGTTAAATGTGTTTTGTGAGAAATCAGTTTTAGTCTCTTATATATGTGAGAAATCTGATTTTAGTGGGGACGTTTTTTTTTCTTGTCTAACATTGTATTTGGGGTTTTACTGAGCTTCTCTTCTTTATATAGTGTCTTATTTGGAAGCACTTTACAGGTCATTTGATGGAAGAGCAAACTGTTCTTGAAGTTGGGAAAATGATTTGAGTTCTGTTCCATTAAAAAATTGATTTATTGATGGGATACCTTTCAGACCATCTTTTAAAGCCACTGTCCCACATAGAAGGGAGGAATCCAGTATTACCTACTATCAGCAGGGCCCTTGAAACTGACATTGGTCCCTAAAGCACTTTTCTAATTCTTGTCCGAAGTATCCTTAAAGTATGTTTTATCCATTCATCTATTTTCATTTTATCGACGGATTTTATGTCTATAAAGGTAGTATTGATAAGGACATGCCTTTAGCTGTGCTCTGTTCTGTCTGGGTCCATCCTACTCTTCATCATTTCTAATCCATGCTACTATTGCATTTAACTGTGCAGCCCAATAATAATGTTTAGATCCGGTCGGCCCAGGCCTCCCTTATCTTTTGGGCCATGCTGATTGGTTGGTACACTGGAATCGGTAGTGCAGGAATCGAACTCGCAGCTTGATGTGGAAATCGGCAGGTATCCTCCAGTTCCACATTTTCTGCACCAGAAATGGAAAACTGAATCGATTAAAGTCACATCAGTGATCTGTGACCTGTGACGTCATCTGTGACATCACAGATGATGTCATCTCTCCATCCCAGTCAATATTCAAGCTTCTAATGTGTCGGATTTTCATCTTTTATCTGTATTTTATCAGCATAAATTAGATTTGTTTGTGTTTGGAATAAATATGACATAATGTGGCGTAGAGATTATTTACTGTTGTCTCACAGTTTCTGTACATAAACAGTCACAGTCAGCAGCACTGGGAACAATGGTGGACAGGAAGTACATTAACTAAAGTGCATTATATTTCATGAACTATTTCTCCTTCTCGTTCTGTGTGCCTGATGTGTAAAATGATTCCTCCAATCGTTTCTTCACTGCACTAAACTGGGATTAGTTGGGACTGATGTGTCTTTTAGTTGTAATCACGAAAAAACATTTTTGCTAACATCACAATAAACTGCAAAAAATTGTCCCACAATAAACAATGTTAAACTGATGTGACCAGAGGTTAAGCCCCGCCCCCTTTGGGGTCTTGTTGCTTCACAATCCTTGAACATAGAAAAATGATTAAAAGTCTAAACTGGTCTCCAGACTCTGGACTTTACTGGACTAAATGGACATTTTGATGTGTAGACTGGTTTTCATGAATATACATATATTAGCTTCCAAATTAGCACAACTAAATATTATATATATTACATATATATAATATATATATATATATATATATATATATATATATATATATATATATATATATATACGTACTGTATATATACGTACCTACTGTATATATGTATATATGTATTCCACCCATATAAAGCCTGATCACAGAATCTGTTTGGACTTTATAACTTGTAGTTATTCTCTTAATGTTGTGACGTTGATGTTCATTTCTCAGTATATAAAGTTCTTCAGTGTCTGTAACTTATTTTAGTTGTGATGAGTTTTTCAACTACCCTGACATTAAATGGTTTTCCTCTTGCAGGAAAGCCTTGAGATGCGATGTTGACAGTACCATGTCCCTCTTCCTCTTGTGACGCCCTCCAGTGTTGTGTACGTTTTCTCACCGGTGTTCAGTTTGAGCTTCGGTTGTGCTGGATGCAGACATTTTGCTTGTATGTTCTTGTTTTTCAGCTGTTTGATCACTTCGCTGACTTTCGTTCGTTTCTTTTGTAGATCAGGAGAGTTGTTTTGGTTGTAGACCTGCTGACCTTCATAGAAAACTTGTCTCTGGCTCCATGCTCGCTGTATGATCATGTCTTTTACTGCAGCGTCCAGAAATCAATTATTGATCTTGGGGGGCTGCTGAGTGAATGGTGTGCCCTTTCAATCTTATGTCCATTTCTGGTGGCAGCTTGAGGACATCCTGGAGTAGTTCTTTCACAAATTTGGCCGTATCTCTTCACTTCCTTCTGGGATTTGGAAAATCCTCATGTTGTTAAATCTCAGTCTATTTTGAAGATGATCGCATTTCTCTGAGAGGTCCATATCACGGTGTCCTCTGATGTCGCATCGCAGTGTCTTCAACCATGCTGACTCTCTTCTCCACATTTACAATTCTCTCCTCTAGTTACGTCATTTTGTCTTTTATATCCGTAACAACTTGTTCCAGTGGTTCAACGGACATTTTAGTGTGATTATGTCCGTCTTGATTTTCTTTCCAGAGTTTCCTTAATTCTTCCAGCACTTGTAGGTCTTGCTGGCTCATGCTGCCAGCTGGGTTTAAGCTAGCTGGGTTCGGTGGGCTCCATTTTTCTTCCTTTTTTCTTGTAGTGTCTTGTTTATTGGAAGTCTTGTGTCTCGTGGTTGAACTAATTTTGTGCTGGTACTTTTTTGTGTTTTGACACCTATAAGTTGTAGTTGTCACTTATCTTTGGTTTCTATGCTGCTTCCTAGCTCATGACGTCACTGCAAGTCTTATTCAACCCATTTCAACAGAATTTGGTGGACGGACTGGGTATGGGCTGAGGAACAACCCTTCATCTTTGGAGCGGATCCAGGAGCTAAATGAAAATCTGGATCCATCAGATTTAAATGTTTTCATGGGGCTTGTCCTGTAAGTTCTGGTTCCAGAGCTATAGGTCTGATCTTGGATAAGACATGATGGAACTTAAGGGAGACTGTTGGGCCTCAGTGGAGGGATACGTCTAGTTTCATGTGCGAAACGATGTGTGAAGGATTGTCTGGTCTTTATTATCGGGCTGTCAGTTGTTCATTTTAAAACCAGTCTCCGTCTTCTTCGGTTTTTAGGAGAACGATTCTGCTGTGAAGCTTCAGAAATGTTGTGTGGACTAAGACTTGACATCAGCGTGGGGGTGAGTATCTAATATTCTGTCCATCAGAGACATTAACCTGTGGATTAGATACTGAAGTGCACCTGATCAAACGTTCTCCTCAGTTTTGATCATGTCTGAGGTGAGAAAGATTCTGATGACATCACACAAAAAAGACTTCTGACATTTAACAAATTTAAAAGTAAATAATAATCAAATAATCAGATGTAATTTGTATTTTTACTATTTAGTATACCTTCTGATGATGTCATCGGATTATCAGGGCACCATGACGGGACATTAAACCCCCTTAAACGTCCCATTAAGGCACTAAACAATGCACCCACACCCCCCTAAGTGGGGCCCCTTCTAGTGACTGTATGACAGCTGAATATCATCGGTCAGGATGCAGCCTGAAGCTTCCTGAGAAGAGAAGAAGGCAAAGGCAGCGATGGCATCTCTGATCACAGATCAGATTATTGATGATGAACTGATCATTAAACAAAAGACAAATTCTCATTTTGATGTTCAGAATAGAAAAAAAAATTTATTGTAGAAATTTAAAACCACATTGTACAATCCTGACAGTAAAGATGATGTCACTTCCTGTATGATGTCATAAACAGAATCACCTAACATTGGTGGGGATTCGGCTGAAACTTTAAAAAAAATTCCATCTGTTGTGATTCTAAACAAAATGTCATCTATAAACAACTTAAATAACAACACAGCAGGCAGGGCCTGCAGCTAGTGGGAGGGGTCTGATTTCCTGGGCCATGCTGATTGGTTGGTACACTGGAATCGGTAGCGCAGGAATCGAACTCGCGGCTTGATGTGGAAGTCAGCAGGTATCCTCCAGTTCCACATTTTCTGCACCTGAAACGGAAAACGGAATCGATTAAAGTCACATCAGTGACGTCATCTGTGACATCACAGATGATGTCATCTCTCCATCCCAGTCAATATTCAAGCTTCTAATGTGTCGGATTTTCATCTTTTATCTGTATTTTATCAGCATAAATTAGATTTGTTTGTGTTTGGAATAAATATGACATAATGTGGCGTAGAGATTATTTACTGTTGTCTCACAGTTTCTGTACATAAACAGTCACAGTCAGCAGCACTGGGAACAATGGTGGACAGGAAGTACATTAACTAAAGTGCATTATATTTCATGAACTATTTCTCCTTCTCGTTCTGTGTGCCTGATGTGTAAAATGATTCCTCCAATCGTTTCTTCACTGCACTAAACTGGGATTAGTTGGGACTGATGTGTCTTTTAGTTGTAATCACGAAAAAACATTTTTGCTAACATCACAATAAACTGCAAAAAATTGTCCCACAATAAACAATGTTAAACTGATGTGACCAGAGGTTAAGCCCCGCCCTCTTTGGGGTCATGTTTCTTCACAATCCTTGAACATAGAAAAATGATTAAAAGTTTAAACTGGTCTCCAGACTCTGGACTTTACTGGATTAAATGGACATTTTGATGTGTAGACTGGTTTTCATGAAATCTCAGTTTAGGTTTGGGGTCATTTTGGCTGGTTCCAGATTTGTGTGTATTACAGGAATGTTGACAGTTAGAGTGGTGACATCATCATTAGAGTTGGATAAGTTTTATTATTAAGAAGGATAAACCCCTTGAAATGAATCATCTTGTTTTCAAGGGGGTCCTAATAATGTCCTAATTAGAGTGGTGAAATCATCGTGACATCACCGTTAGAGTGGGTGAGATCATTGTTAGAATGGTGACATCATCATTAGAGTGGAGGTCAGCTGTAAAATGGTCTAAAGCCATCTTGGATTGTGAGGTCAAGAGTGATGGAGTTCCTCCGACTTTCCGAGTTGGAAGTCCGACCTCAGGGGCCATTCCAGTTGAAACTTCCCACTGGGAACTCGGAAATTCCAACTTCCCAGTACAACTGGAACGCACCATAAGAACCTCAACAGGACACTGGACCTACTACTACTATTAATACTACTACTACTATTAATACTACCACTACTACTACTACTATTAATACTACTACTACTATTAATACTACTACTACTACTATTAATATTACTACCACTACTACTACTATTAATACTACTACTACTATTAATACGACTACTATTAATACTACTACCACTACTACTACTATTAATACTACTACTACTATTAATACGACTACTACTATTAATACTACCACTACTACTACTACTATTAATACTACTACTACTATTAATACTACTACTACTACTATTAATACTACTACCACTACTACTACTATTAATACTACTACTACTATTAATACGACTACTACTATTAATACTACTACCACTACTACTACTATTAATACTACTACTACTATTAATACGACTACTACTATTAATACTACTACCACTACTACTACTATTAATACTACTACTACTATTAATACGACTACTACTATTAATACTACTACCACTACTACTACTATTAATACTACTACTACTATTAATACCACTACTACTACTTTTAATACTACTACTACTACTATTAATACGACTACTACTATTAATACTACTACCACTACTACTACTATTAATACTACTACTACTATTAATACGACTACTACTATTAATACTACTACCACTACTACTACAATTAATACTACCACTACTACTACTATTAATACTACCACTACTACTACTATTTATACTACCACTACTACTACTATTAATACTACCACTACTACTACTATTATTGATACTACTACTACTACTACTATTAATACTACCACTACTACTACTATTAATACTACTACTACAATTAATACTACCACTACTACTACTATTAATACTACCACTACTACTACTATTATTGATACTACTACTACTACTACTATTAATTCTACTACTATTAACACTACTACTACTACTGTTAATACTACTACTACTACTATTAATACTACTATTAATATTATTAATACTGCTACTACTACTATTAATTCTACTACTATTAACACTACTACTACTACTACTACTATTAATACTACTACTACTACTATTAATACTACTACTACTACTATTAATACTGCTACTACTAATATTAATACTACTACTACTACTATTAATACTACTATTAATACTACTACTACAGGTTTCACTGACACATACATTATATGTATGTATGTATAACCAATGAACCTCAATGATACTTCGAGTACATAATATGCTGGTAATATTAGTACACACTATTTACTCCACTACATTTAGTTACTGCACAGTGAAGTAGTGACATCATCTCATTAAACATGACACATGGACTTTAGATCATGTGCTTTAAACAGTTAAAATCAGTTTTAAGGTCAAAATCAGAGGTCAAAATTCTCCTGACTAGTTATAAACAATACTTAAAAACATTTTGAAGACTATTTCAGAATACACCTCTGGCCTCCTTTTAATGCAGATGAATGATTAAAATGATGATTTTATCAAACAGTTTGTCTTCAGGCTTCAGACAGAACTACAACCTGAGGTCATGAGTTGTTGCGTTCAGGATAAATCAGGACTAAAATGTTGGGTCAGATTCAGAGTGCGAGGTACCAACCTTCAAGACCCTGACCAGGTGGGTTGTACTGTTCAGTGACTGAACCTGCACAGAACAAGCAGAACCAAGAAAAGAGAAAGAACAAACCTTTAGCACCTGATCTCAGATCAGATATTCACCACTTCATTTTAACCCTTAGAGCCAGAACTGTTAATGAGAACACCTCCACCGGGAGACACGTTAGACTGCTTTCAAACTGGGTTTAGACTAGTTTGGAGACTGGTTTCAGACTTGTTTTTAGATTGTCTCAAATTGGGTTTAGAATGGTTTGTATATTGGTTTTAAACTGGATTTAGAATGGGTTTTGTAGTGGTGGTAGGAAGACTAGTTTGAAGTTGGTTTCAGATTGGTTAGTATCTAACTGGAACATGAACGAGCTAAAGGCTAAATGTGATAATAAATAGAAATAAAAATAGTTGTACTAAACTAAACTGGTCTTAAACTGGTTTCTGACGAGCCTCAGACTGGTTTTGTAGTCTTGTTTTAGTTTATGGTTGGTGTTATCTCTTTAAGCATTTGTAAAACTTACCAGCGGTCTGTGTGTGACCTGTCACCACTGGATGACCTGAAACACACACAACAGACACAATAATACGCACACATTATGTACAGCAAGCAGGATTTATACTGAAATGACAGTAATGATGATGCGTCATTAATAAAGAACAGAACTGAAG
>CM075200.1:25655471-25680471 GCA_037577475.1 Chaunax sp. Z400
TGAAGAAAGGGAGATATCATCAATATCATCGATATCAGACTCCACCCCCTAATGAACCCATAACACCTGAGACGGACAGACAGGTAAACAGAGAGACAGGTAATCAGAGAGACAGGTATACAGTCAGGTATACAGACAGACGGTTAAATAGCCTCCTGAAGCCCCGCCTCTGCGGCTTACCTGTTTGACTATCACCTGCACCTCCTCTTCCTCCCCCTCCTCCTCCTCCTCCTCCTCCTCCTCCTCCCCCTCCGTTCAGCAGCTTCTGTCCATTACCTGAAACACACACTTAAATATTTTAATTTGCCATCATTTATAAGTATTATTAGTTTCCACTGTGCTGATATGTGTGTGTAGTGTATCAATAAGTTATTGATCAATTGGTATTGATTATAATTTTCTACATATTTACCATTGACATCGACACTTTCAGAAGCTGCAGAAAGAAACAGACGTTTTACTCGTTAATCAATGAATTCTCTTCAAAACACCTTTATTCAGCATCACAGCAGCTTAACTTCATTAATGATTTACATCAATGTTCTGTGTTCTTCTACACATCCTGAAGGTCCCACAAAGTCCAGGTTCACACAGTGAAACAGTCCAGGTTCACACAGTGAAACAGTCCAGGTTCATACAGTGAAACAGTCCAGGTTCATACAGTGAAACAGTCCAGGTTCACATAGTGAAACAGAGCAGGTTCATACAGTGAAACAGTCCAGGTTCACATAGTGAAACAGTCCAGGTTCACACAGTGAAACAGTCCAGGTTCATACAGTGAAACAGTCCAGGTTCATATAGTGAAACAGTCCAGGTTCATACAGTGAAACAGTCCAGGTTCACATAGTGAAACAGAGCAGGTTCATACAGTGAAACAGTCCAGGTTCACATAGTGAAACAGAGCAGGTTCATACAGTGAAACAGTCCAGGTTCACATAGTGAAACAGAGCAGGTTCATACAGTGAAACAGTCCAGGTTCACATAGTGAAACAGAGCAGGTTCATACAGTGAAACAGTCCAGGTTCACATAGTGAAACAGAGCAGGTTCATACAGTGAAACAGTCCAGGTTCACATAGTGAAACAGTCCAGGTTCATACAGTGAAACAGTCCAGGTTCATACAGTGAAACAGTTCAGGTTCACACCGTGAAACAGTTCAGGTTCACACCGTGAAACAGTTCAGGTTCACACCGTGAAACAGTCCAGGTTCATACAGTGAAAACGTGGGCATGAAAATAGAATAAATAAAATAATGACGCCGTCAGTCGGACACCAGCGATGAAAGTTTGCGTTGCGCAGAAGAAAGACGTTAAACTTCAGTCTAGTTATTTTGATTATGAACAGACCTCAGACATGTTTTTATTCATTGATGATCAAACCTGATCTGCTGATTGACTGATCGATTAATTGTATTTTTCACAGTTTGGGACCAAACTACAGGTTCTGACACTCAGACCAGAGTTTACATAAACCTTTTAACCAATCAGCTGCTGAGGAACACTTCCTGGATCAGATTTCAGTGAAAATGGCTGAACTTTAGTTTGATTCATGTTTTTATATTTAAATAAATGTTTACCTGCCAGTTGAGTCTGAGCACCAGCAACACCAGCGAGAGAACCTGAAGAACCCGAGGAACCTGAAGAACCCAAGGAACCTGAAGAACCTGAGGAACCTAAAGGAGGAGAACTTATTGTCATTGTGTCCACACATACACAGGTAATGATCAGGTATTGATCTATTGGAATATATTGATTGGATTCTTACCTGTCGATTGTGAAGCTGCTGAGCTGCTCAGACCTCCAGCTGTTAGAAAACACATGAAGAAGAAAACTGACTCATGACTGACTGATTGATTCATCATCGATGTTTTATTCATCAGCCAATCAACACACAGCTCATTACAGCCTGAACACAGTGAAGAGTTAGAGTCATGTGACCTGATGACGAGGTGTGACCTTTACCTGATGAAGAATCACCTCCATGACCTGATACAGACACAAACACCAGTCACATATTTAGACTTGAATGTAACACTGATCAGGACTTCTTCTTCTACTTGTTTACCTGCAGCACTTCCTGCTGTTCCATCACTTGGTCCTCCTCCTGCTGACTGACTGCTGGAGGCTGAAAATCAACACAAACCTTCACCTGATGATGCAACAACCACAACATTTAAACATGGTTAACACGTCGTGTCACACGTGAGAAGTTGTTGGTGTGAATGTTGGACGTGGAGAACGATGAAATGTTGAATAATATCAATGAAAGATGTGGAATATTTTTCAGTCCGTTGAAAAGGTCGAACCAGTTGGTTGGACTTCCTGTTGCTCCAAAACTGAGTCTGTTTGCTTCCATCCAGCCAAATGTCCTCTGTCCCTCTCTAGGTACCTCCGCCAAGGAGGCTATGTAATCGGTTTGGTTTGTTTGTTTGTTTGTCTGTTTGTTTGTCTGTTTGTTTGTTATCAGGATTACACAAAAACTAATGGACAGATTTGCATGACATTTTCACCAAAGATGGACCCTAGCATATCCTAGAGGTGATTAAATTTTGGTGATGATCTGGTGACAGATGGGACTGGTACTGCTGGAATAAGGGCCTGTGTCCATCAAAGCGTTTTTTTCCCCAGGTGCTCTTCTGAAAACGCCCAGCTGGGAGCGCTTTGGAGCGCTTTGGTTGCTATGATACGTAATATCTGCAGAAGTAATTTGTGTTGCAAAAACCTAATTTTGCAGATTGTTTGTTTTAATAACAAATACTGAGTGTAAAAATGGCAGCAAAAGGTAGAGGACTTGCTCTGGATCTGGATGAAGGGAAGACTGGAGGAAGCAGGGAGAGAGGACAGACCAACAGGTCTATGTGGGTCCCGCCCCTCCTCCGCTTTGATTGGAGGGCTGGGTAAAAAGTGACAGTGACGAGCGCTGCGTTTCACCCAAAGTTGAACATTTTTCAACTCTCAGGGACCAGAAAAAAAACACCAAAAGTGCAGAAAAGACGCTCAGAGCCTCGTCTGACTGCTGCTGTAAATACACCTCAGGAGAAAACGCTCTGGTGGACACAGACCCTGACAGTGCAATGCAGAGTCCAATAGTGAGGTTCAGTTCCTTTATACATTTCAATGTACCATTTACAATTGGCTGTCCTTCTCTCTATGAGAGTGATATTATGTGTGTGTGTGTGTGTGTGTGTGTGTGGTTATTTACATGGACGCACACATCAAGGAAAAGTCCATCAAACATCACCACAACCTGAGACCAGGCTTCATGGGTTGCATTTGAGGACACCACACAGTGTGGGAAAACCGACATCTCATGTCTGCATCATATGAGACGTTTGCTGAGGGTCCGTTTTTTACACAGACCCTGACAGTTATGTGGAGGATTGTTGGGCGTTGGCAGAGGTTTGTTCTTTCAGCGCTCGTTTTATATGTGGGTCTCAGGACTCCTGGATTCATTCAATAAATAAAGTGATCCTGACCATCAACGGTCTGAACTTACAAAGCTGATTTTGTCCTGCTGGGTGACCTCCATCCTCCACCCTCCACCACAGTGTTGGATCAGTTTACCCCCAAAGTCCCTGAGGGACTTGGCTGAGATACAATCCAATATTAATCTCTTCTTGATGTTGGACCCTTCATGTCAGTCACCACCGCTACATCTTTAACTAACACTACATCTTTAACTAACGCTACATCTTTAACTAACACTACATCTTTTCACCAGATGAAGGTGAAATCATCTCATCTCAGAGGAGTGGAGAGGAGAGTCCCAGTAGATGATGCTGGTTCAGATGTGATTTGTATTGGGTCACAGCCTGACTGGAACACATGTACACTCTAATCCAGTTCAATGATCAGATCAATGTTGTTCTCTCCCCTGTCAGCAGAGGGCGCTGCAGCTGTCATCCTTTTTTTTAATTAAAAAAAAAAAATTCTGCAGCTGTCATCCTTTTTTTTTTTTTCTGCAGCTGTCATCCTGCCCTGCGGTAACCTGAGGCTGCAGCATCATGTGTTACTGGGCAGAGTGGCGCTGACCCAGTCATCTTAATCCTGATGTGAATACCAGCCAGTTAATCTGGATTAAACCTGAGACTAAACCGGAACAAACAAACCCTTCAGGAGGTAAAAACCTGATCAGGGTCGTCTCACCTGAACCTCCGGATGTCACCGCCACTGCCGCCGCACTGGTGGTCTGCTGGCCGCCAACTGCTCCTGCTGGAAGGAGGAGGACGGAGTATCAGGTGAGTAGCATGAATAACAGCAGTGTTTCCAGCAGCTGGAGGAAACTTTCTCAGAAAGAGAGTCAGCGTTGTTAAAATCTTCATCAGATGTTAAGAACACTGAGCCTCTTCATCACCTCCTACGTTTAAAACTTTATTTAAATGTTTATGTACATTTATGTGGGTCAGCCTCACCCTCATCAATCCTATCCTGACTCTTGGAGTCATCATCATCTGAAAGAAAAAACATCCAACATTCATTTATGGCTCTAATTAAAGACGCTTTAGTCACTGGTTTATTTCTTCTGTTTATTCCTGCAGCTTCATCTGTTGTTTATTATTGATTATTGATTACTAATTTTAGCATAAATCATGTTCATCGATGACTTTCAACTTGCTCACCTCAAGAATACAATTAATTCAAAGTTTGTCAAATGTTTTTGTTTTACTTCCTTTCACTCTGATGTCATCGAATCCTACAGAGATGACGTCATCAGAAACCACACAAACACAAATATGGACCCATTGATCAGATATTGATTATTAGACAATAGGAAACCAGCAAAACTTTGTTTTTCCTTTAATTTGGTACAAAAACGACTGCTGGACACACACACATACACACACACAGGCCTACCTTCCTCCTCCGCAGACAGCTCCCCCTCCACCTCCTCCGTGGCCTCCACCTCCACCTCCTCCTCTGGAAGACAATAGAAACTCTTATTTCTGCCGACAAAATGCTTCATATGAGAGAATCGTCAGAAGTATTTTTACCCTCCACAGGAGCAGTAGAAACAGTCGTCAGACCAAAGATGACCATCGACACAATCAGCAGGTTTCTGTCAGAGCAGAGCAGATCAATAATCAATACTGATCAATATCAGTCACTTTGTTTTGTTTGAAGAATTACTAATAATCATAAACGGTTGATGATAATTATTACTAATCAATGCCAATAATTCCTCATCAATGATATTCAGTTCCAATCTATACAACTAAATGACAGTCATTATTAATCAATACCCATCAATAGTTCTGATCAGCAGGAGCCAGCAGTAAAAAAATACTAATCAATAGCAAGTGATACAAATTAAGTCATTGTCAATATCACCCAATCAATACTGATCAATAGTGGTCACTGTCAATCAATACTGATTAAATACAGTCACTATCAATCAATACTGATTAAATACAGTCACTATCAATCAATACTGATCAATAGCAGTCACTATCAATCAATACTGATTAATAGCAGTCACTATCAATCAATACTGATCAATTAGTTCTAATCAGCCAACAGAAACATACTCTTATCTCCAGCTATCAACAAGTCCGGAGATACAAGGTTTCAGTGTATGAACATGAAGCTCAACTCTGATTGGTTCATTAAAACCATGAACACATATGATTGGACAGATGAACTGTCTGTCAAAACGACCAAAATTAATGTGTCCAATAAGAGCAAAGGACAAAATTAAAACAGCTAATGACAGTATTACAGTAGTATTACAGTACTGTTACATTACTATAGTATTGTACAATATTACAGTACTGTTACATTACTATAGTATTGTACAATATTACAGTACTGTTATATTACTCTAGTATTGTACAATATTACAGTACTGTTATATTACTCTAGTATTGTACAATATTACAGTACTGTTATATTACTATAGTATTGTACAATATTACAGTACTGTTATATTACTATAGTATTGTACAATATTACTGTATTGTTATATTACTCTAGTATTGTACAATATTACAGTACTGTTACATTACTATAGTATTGTACAATATTGCTGTACTGTTATATTACTATAGTATTGTACAATATTACAGTACTGTGGCATTACTCTACTGAGGTTAAGTACAGTGTCAGATAAAATAATATTTTTAATCCATAAACCCAGTAAAACCTTGTACTAATGCAGTAGTAGTAGGTGACAGTGGTGTAATTAGAGAGTAGTAGTACATGCAGTATAATTAGAGAGTAGTACTCACAGTGGCAGCATGCTGCTGTCAGACAGATTCCAGTTCAGCTAAAGAGACGCAGCTGAAGAGCTGCAGCTCCTCCTCCAATCACTGTATTTATACTCACAGTGAGGGGGAGGGGCTGCGTACTACTAGTGAAATACAGCAAACACCACTACTACTGCAAACATTATAACTACTACTGCAAACACTACCACTACTACTGCAAACATTACAACTACTACTGCAAACATTACAACTACTACTGCAAACATTACAACTACTACTGCAAACACTACCACTACTACTGCAAACATTACAACTACTACTGCAAACATTACAACTACTACTGCAAACACTAGTACTACTACTGCAAACACTACAACTACTACTGCAAACACTAGTACTACTACTGCAAACACTACAACTACTACTGCGAACACTAGTACTACTACTGCAAACATTACAACTACTACTGCAAACATTATAACTACTACGGCAAACATTACAACTACTACTGCAAACACTACAACTGCTACTGCAAACATTACAACTACTACTGCAAACACCACCACTACTACTGCAAACATTACAACTACTACTGCAAACATTATAACTACTACTGCAAACACTACAACTGCTACTGCAAACATTATAACTACTACGGCAAACATTACAACTACTACTGCAAACACTACAACTGCTACTGCAAACATTACAACTACTACTGCAAACACCACCACTACTACTGCAAACATTACAACTACTACTGCAAACACTACCACTACTACTGCAAACATTACAACTACTACTGCAAACACTACTACCACTACCGCAAACATTACAACTACTACTGCAAACACCACCACTACTACTGCAAACACTACCACTACGACTGCAAACACTACAACTACTACTGCAAACACCACTACTACTGCAAACACTACTACTACTACTGCAAACATTACAAATACTACTGCAAACATTATAACTACTACTGCAAACAATACAACTACTACTGCAAACATTACAACTACTACTGCAAACACTACCACTACGACTGCAAACACTACTACCACTACTGCAAACACTACAACTACTACTGCAAACATTACAAATACTACTGCAAACAATACAACTACTACTGCAAACACCACTACTACTGCAAACACTACTACTACTACTGCAAACATTACAAATACTACTGCAAACATTATAACTACTACTGCAAACAATACAACTACTACTGCAAACACTACTACTACTACTGCAAACATTACAAATACTACTGCAAACATTATAACTACTACTGCAAACATTACAACTACTACTGCAAACACTACCACTACGACTGCAAACACTACTACCACTACTGCAAACACTACAACTACTACTGCAAACATTACAAATACTACTGCAAACAATACAACTACTACTGCAAACACCACTACTACTGCAAACACTACTACTACTACTGCAAACATTACAAATACTACTGCAAACATTATAACTACTACTGCAAACAATACAACTACTACTGCAAACATTACAACTACTACTGCAAACATTACAACTACTACTGCAAACAATACAACTACTACTGCAAACATTACAACTACTACTGCAAACACTACTACTACTACTGCAAACATTACAAATACTACTGCAAACATTATAACTACTACTGCAAACAATACAACTACTACTGCAAACATTACCACTACTACTGCAAACAATTAAATTTTCAATTCACTTTATTTATATAGCACCAAATCACAACAAAAGTTATATCAACACTTTCCAAAAAGAGCAGGTCTAGACCGACTCTTTGTTCTAAAGAGAACCAACAATCCTCCATGAGAAGATCATGGAGACAGAGGAGAGAAAAACTGACTTTTTAAAAAAGGCAGAAACGTCGAGCAGATCTGAGATTCAAGGTGGGCGGAGCCTCTGCTTTGACAGGTTGGGGTTAGAGAGAGAGAGAGGGAGAGGGAGAGAGGGAGAGGGGGAGAGACATGTTCAACCACAATAACAGCTATAATAATAGAGAGGTTACAGTTTGTAGTATTTATAATAACTACTACAATAACAACACTGATGATAATGATAATATTGATAATGATGATGATAGTAATAGTAAGAGTAATAATAATAAAAATAATAATAATAATAATGGTAATGATGATGATGATGATGAAGATGTCAGAGGGTATCAACCATGGTCCCAGCAGTAGATTGGTCCACGGTGACCTGCAGGATGAGAAAGCACAAAGACTCTGGAGAAGAAGTCAAGTTAGTAACATGAATTAATGAGACATGAGTGTGTAAAGAAGAAGAGAGAGGAGCTCAGTGCATCATGGGAAGTCCCCCAACAGTCTAGGCCTATAGCAGCAGAGCTAAAGACTAGCCTAAGCCAGCCTTAATTCTAAGCTTTATCAAAAAGGAAAGTTTGAAGCCTCCTCTTAAATGTAGAGAGGGTGTCTGCCTCCTGGACCCAGACTGGAAGATGGGTCCACAGGAGAGGAGCCTGAGAACTGAAGGCTCTGGCTCCCGTTCTACTTTTGGAGACTCTAGGGATCACAAGTAACCCTGCATCCAGGGAGCGTAATGTTCTAGATGGGTAGTAGGGTACTACGAACTCCTGAAGGTATGTTGGTGCCTGACCATTAAGGGCTTTGTACGTGAGGAGAAGGATCTTAAATTCTATTCTGGATTTTACAGGGAGCCAATGCAGAGAAGCTAATACAGGAGAGATATGATCTCTGATACTAGTTCTGGTCAGTACATGTGCAGCAGCATTCTGGATCAGCTGGAGAGTCTTTAGAGACTTTTTGGGACAGCCTGATAACAGGGAATTACAATAATCCAACCTGGAAGAAACAAATGCATGGATTAATTTTTCTGCATCTTTTTGAGACAGAATGATTTTTGATATATTAACAAGTGAAAGAAGGCAGTCCTAGAAATGTGTTTTATATGGTAATTAAAGGACACATCCTGATCAAATATAGCTCCCAGATTCCTCATGGTGGAGCTGGAGGCCAAGGTAATGCTGGAGGCCAAGGTAATGCTGGAGGCCAAGGTAATGCTGGAGGCCAAGGTGATATCATCCATAGTGGTTATATTATTAGATAGTGTGTTTCTGAGATGTTTTGGGCCCAGCACAATAACCTCTGTTTTGTCAGAATTGAGTAACAGAAAATTGGATGTCATCCAGTTTTTTATATCCATAAGACATGCCTGAAGTTTAATTAGTTGATTAGTTTTACCTGGTTTCATTGATAAGTATAATTGTGTATCATCCGCATAACAATGAAAATTAATAGAGTGTTTCCTGATAATATTACCTAAAGGGAGTATATATAGGGTGAACAATATTGGTCCAAGCACAGAACCCTGAGGGACTCCATGATTAACTTTGCTGTGCATGGAGGATTTGTTGTTAACATGTACAAACTGAGATCAATCTAAACACTACACACTACTACCACTACTGCAAACACTACTACTACTACTGCACACGTGTGTGTGTGTATGTGTGTCTGTTTGTGTGTGTATGTGTATGTGTATGTGTGTGTGTGTGTGTGTGTGGGGGGGGGGGGGGGGGACGTATAGAATAAAATCTTTATTAAAGTGATCCAGAGCTGCAGAGATAAAGTTGCCAACATTCCTCTGAACTACATCCATAACCCCCCCCCCCCCCCCCCCCACACAAACAGACACACATACTTCTTGTTGTTGTATTTAGCGTCAGTCGTTCTGATTGTGTACAACAGACTGGAAAATGTAACAAATACGTCCTTTCAGTGTTTTATGCTAGGAACATTGACCTTCTGTGCTTTTATTGTGAAGAGTTTCCTGCTGTGTGTGGGAATCAGGGCAGAACGGGCGTCTGCAACTCTGCAGCAGGACGTCCTGAAACCAGAACTGAGCTGGGATCAGGTCCAGAAGAGGAATTAGGGACATTTTAAGGTGTAGTCTGGTCCAGGTCTGTTCTTAATGACTGCAACTCACCTGGATCCTGATGTCAGACTGAAACCAAGAGCTGTGGGAGGAACTGGGAGGAACTGGGAGGAACACAGCAGAGAACCATCACATAAACACAAATTGATGAAATGTCATGAAGTCTTTAACTAATGAGAGAATGCAAACCCTTCAGATCATCTAAACCGGGTACAGACGTCAGGTCACTCTGCTTTGAATACATATTTACTCTGATTACTTGCAATAGGAAGTCTCTCTTATTGATCCTGTGTAATCAGAGTATTATGTTCCCTGTCATCCGTCAGCAGCCTCCACCTCCCTACATCCACACACCAAGACTCTTCCATCTACTGGTCTTTTATCACCAGTTATCTCGTGTTCATACTGACATCTTAATGTTCATGGATCATGTGGACTGCCTGAAGGATTTCATCGACATGTATGCAGAGAACAACCCACTAATCTCATCCTCATGAGAAAACTTGAGGATTACTTCCTGTATCACTGTAACTGAATGTAGATGTCTTCAGGACAGCCCTCTCATCTAACATATGAAGTTTGACTATGATTGGACTATGGACAGCAGAGTTATAACAACTTCCTGTTTTATGTCAAATTATAAAGGCCACACCTTTAAAATTCTGAGAAACATTTGTTGACACTGAATGGACCATTTCCTGTGTTGGAGTTTGTTCACGGACGGCTCATGTGAACATCATCGAAAATGTCTGACTTCCTGTTGGGGAAGTAAGAGGCCTTTTGTAGAAAAGGTGATGCTTATGGTGGCGGCTACGTTTGGGGGAGCGGGGCCATCAAAACATTTTGCAAACCCAGTTCTGAAACCTTTACATCAGATCATAGTTCGGTGAGAACAGCAGATGTGGTGAACATCTGCTTTCTGTTGTCTAGTTTCCTGCTAAAAATGTGTTCAAAAGCAGAAAACTAAAAATAGTTTCTACTAAAAGGTTCCTTTGCTCCTCAGATTGGGTCCAGATCAGGTCCATATCGGGTCCAGATTGGTCCAGATCGGGTCTAGATCGGGTCCAGATCGGGATAAGATCAGATCAGATTGGGTCCACATCAGGTCCAGATCGGTCCAGATCAGGTCCATATCGGGTCCAGATCGGGTCTAGATTGGTCCAGATCGGGTCCAGATTGGGTCCAGATCAGGTCTAGATTGGGTCTAAATTGGGTCCAGATCGGTCCAGAGCAGTCCAGATCAGGTCCAGATCAGTCCAGATCGGGTCCAGATCAGTCCAGATCGGGTCCAGATCGGGTCCGAATGAAGATGTGGATCGGTGTACCAACACAACTCGAAGACATGTCCGCTATTTGAAGGAGGAGTCCCACCGACCACGCACCTGTTACATGTCTGTCAGCATCATTACTCAGAAAGTTTTGATGAATTGTTCTGTAGAGGTACAGCAACAACCAATGGCCAATCCATCTGGTTCTGGTGATCCGGATCAAAAGTGAGCTGTGAAGATCTGCCTGGTGTCATCATCACAAAGCCTGCAGCGTGTCAATAACTGTGGAGTCTGTAGCGCCGCCTCCTGTTCAAGGAGGGCTGTCGCTCCTCTGTCCGCCATGTAACAGTGACGCTAAACGCTTGTTGTTGTCACGTGATTCCATTGTTTACAGAGTGCTGCTGGACACTGATGATGTCACACTTGACGCTGCTATGTTACATGTTGCGCCTATTTATCTTGAGAAACGGTAGCATGCTATCTGACATCAGAAAGTGGGCCGGCATTATGACGCTGTTGGTCTGTTGGTGTAAACAGAGGCGTTGTAGGGGTGAGACCTGGATGTGGTGGTTTGTGCGATTTCTGTGTAAAAACATCCAGAGTTGAGTTTAACAGCCTAAGATGAGACAACAGCAGCTGGAACATCTGACAGGAGGAATACTTAAAACTGCCACCAGAGGGCGCCGTTGTAAAGCTGACACAGAAATATTAATAAGTGATCAATATCATTGAAAACAGAGTCAGTCCTGACCCCCCTCACTGGAAAATACACCTGTCCTTCTGCTCAGGTGTTACTGCCTAAAGTAAAGGTAAATCCTTTCTCACAGGTATCAGCCTATCAGCTGCTTCCATGTGAAACATACCTGAATACACACAAACACACACGAGTCAGGCTCCATTGATTTGCCCCCTCCAGTTGCCAAGGTCTTGACCCCCATTAACCAATCAGGAGTCTTTATGAAACAAACACCCTTTATCTCACAGGAAGTCCCCCTGTGTGTGTGTGTGTGGGTAAGTGTGTGTGTGTGGTTAACCTTCAGGTCAGTTTTCATCGTCTCAGAGAAACTTCATCTCTTCCATCTCAGGAGTCAGTCTTCCACAACAGCGAACTGCGGCACCAGGTAACCTGACTCCTCCCCCTTCAACGCACCTGTAATCAGCTCTAGGTGAGTTTAAAATGTCAACAGGCCTGTCCATCCTCTATGTGACCGACAACAGGAGCAGCACAGGTAATGTTGGTTAACATGAAGCTTTATTCTGAAATAACTGATTTAATAATGAGTAAGTTTATTTATTAAAACCAACAAATATAAAATAAATGGTGCCATTAAGCGTGAGACAACAGGTGAAACAGCATCAGTTCAAACCTGCTCTAACTTTGTGATGAAACTAACTTTGAGATGAGAGTAAACAGCTAAGAAACTCAGGAACGATCGTGATCAGTCATTCAGCTTTTTATTACTTCCACCAATCAGAGTTGGAGGAGGTCATGTGATCGGTGCCAGCTGTGTGTTGAATGTGATCTTGTTGTACAGGTGGGATCTGTGAGGAAACAGCTGATTCCATTTTGAGGATGTATAATCCAGGATGTTTCTTAGCTTGGCAGCTGTGCGTTCAGAGTCACCTCTAGTCTGTAAATGTGTATTTTAACTTAATAATTATTCAATTAATAATAATCCACAGACGTGTCTAACTTTGAAGTTAAGGATCACTGTTTTTGCAGTTTTCAAATTAATTTCATTATTTTAATCCCTACATTCTTTCCCATCTTTGCTCCACTTGTCTTCTAATACCGTCATTTTTTAAATGGTGATATGAATTATTCAACATCTTAATGTTTATTGTATGTACAACATTTGATGACATCATTCTCTCTGTCCCCTGCTTGTGTTTGTCTTCCTGTGTCAGGAGTCAGTGTGCGGGGTTTGAAAGGGCATCAGCTAACACCTGGTCAGTTTAGGCCCCTTTAGTCATTGTGGTACATTCCTTGTTTATGCCTCCTCTTCCTCCCAGGACTCCAGCACATAGATGGGTGAGAGTTTGTCTTTCGTTTGCACACAAGACTAAATGAACCCTGATGATGTGTAATTTTATCCAGAATGATATGAATATTGAATGCCATGATGATTCTCAACAAAGAAACAAATCAGTCGACAAACCTTTAAAGATGTCAAATGTTTGTGCTTTAAATTACTAAATGATAATTAACTGAACACTTCATCTTATAATATTGTTTCACTGGAACACCACTGGAACCAGACAGCCTGTTAGCTTCCAAATTAGCATCAATAGAACCAGCACAAATTTTACTATGTTTTCATGTCAACATTATGTAAAAACTGAGGGAGTGAGAACAATTTAAAGAGAAGATTTTTAGACCATTTTACAGCTCCCCTCCACTCTAACGATGATGTCACCCACTCTAACGATGATGTCACCCACTCTAACGATGATGTCACTCACTCTAATGATGATGTCACCCACTCTAACGATGATGTCACCACTCTAACGATGATGTCACTCACTCTAACGATAATGTCACCCACTCTAATGATGATGTCACTCACTCTAACGATAATGTCACCCACTCTAATGATGATGTCACCACTCTAACGATGATGTCACCACTCTAACGATGATGTCACCATTATAAAATCTGAAACCAGACAAAATGACCCCAAACCTAAACTGGGATTTCATGAAAACCAGTCTACACATCAAAATGTCCATTTAGTCCAGTAAAGTCCAGAGTCTGGAGACCAGTTTAAACTTTTAATCATTTTTCTATGTTCAGGTGTTGTGAAGCAATATGGCCCCAAAGATGGGCAAGGCTCTGGTCAGGTTATTTTAACATTGTTACCTCCGCCAAGGAGGTTATGTGATCGGTTCAGTTTGTTTGTTTGTCTATTTGTTAGCAGGATTACACAAAAACTAATGGACAGATTTCCATGAAATTTCCACTGAAGATGGACCCTAGCATATCTTAGAGGTGATTACATTTTGGTGATGATCCAGATGATTGTTGGGCCTTGGTGGAAGTTTGCGCTCTCCGAGCGCTCTTGTTTATTATGTTACAATGTTTTTTGTGAATTGCTTCCTGATCGTTACATTTTGATATATTTGTAACTTATATACCGGAGATGCTACAGTACCAGTAGTGTGGTGATAACACGTACACAACAAAAATAATCAGACTCAATGGGTTTTTAACAGTTCAAACTTTATTAGCAGTTCCTCTGTGGACAGACAATCCTTCGACAGGTCATTAATGTTTTTACAGTAAACAATGACTGTATGAACACTTTAACATGTGAACACAGCAGATCTCAGATCAGCAGGTGGAACAGGATGACTGTATGTACACTTATGAAAACAGGGCAGATCTCAGGTCAGTTTCTGACGACAGGCAGAGAGAGAGAGGCTAAAGAAGCCCCATGGTGGAAAACTACAGTACAGCAACCAGAGTATGGAGAAGGCAGAGAGAACCAATCAGGGACGGGCTGAGGGACAGTTGATCAACATACAGGAAGCTGAAGGTTTTAGTGTGTTGTTGTTGTCATGGCAACGATATTCCTCGGTGGGGTTGGCTCTAATGGGGAGGAAACACAGAATCAGCCTACGGTAAGGGACAAGTTTCAGGACAGAGGTTACCTGGAGTCACCGAGCTCTACAGGTCAGAGGCAGAGCGTCTAATTCATCACTAAAAGAAAAAAAAACATCCAGTGTCACTTCAGTTTGTTTGTTTCAAGTAGATGGATCTGAACTGTTATTGGCTGTGAGGCTGTGATGTCACTATAAGGTTACCAATTAGGTCATTGGAAGTGGAATCACCTGGCGCATCTGTTTCATCCGCAGGCGATGGTCCTATAAGAAACAAAGTGAAAACATAAACAATGGGAGGCCCCGCCCAAAGTAATGTAACCCTGTTAGGTCACAGGAAACAGAATACGTGACCTACAATGACTAGTTCTTCAGTTGGTCTGTTTGAATTTAAAGCTTTCAATTCTTCAAGATGTTCTTTTAATTCATTTTCATGTCTAAATTCTTCAATCTGACATTTTCACCATCATCTTTGAGTTCTTCATCACATCCTCTGAATGTTTTACTTTAACTTTTATTTTGGTAATCTTGATACTTTTTACTTCTTGAATATGTTTGGACCACTGAATTATAATTATCATTATTATTATTAGTATGTTATTGTTGTTGTTTCAAGATCAACATCTCCAAAAAAGTAGAACTCATTCATTCTGAATAAATGTTGTTGTTTTTTAGATTCACAGCTGCTCTACTTTAATGAACTCCTGTAGAATTAATTAGATGTACTTACATTTCTGTCAGTATGATTTAAAGACAATCAAACTTTTTTATTTTGTCACATGGCGAATTTTGATGTCCCACCATGAAACAGGAAGTTGTTGTAATTCAAACATACGTGGTCCAATTTGCCCCAAATTTCTACAGCCTGAGGCCCTCCACAGGTCAATTACAGGTCATGTCATTGCACCACCTAGTGGCAACAGGAAGTAAACAATTTGAGACAGTAATCATTCGATTTACATTACATTTTAACGGTGTGGTCTCCACTTCATGTACTGTAATATAACATATAATTAGTGGGTGATCTCTTGCACCACATTCTGGGCACAGGAAGTGGCATTCAAGTCCTTCACTTTATTGCATAAATATTCTGAGCTGAGGCCACGCCTGCTGCACGTTCAGCACTACTTGAAGCTTCAACTCTAAGCAAAATTTTTCATGTTGACTTATAAATTAATTTAGTTTTACATCTTAATTCTTTGTTTTATCCATCAAATTCTTCATGTACAGCTTAAATAATTTATATTAATCCATTCATTTTGAGCTGACTTATTTATGTCGACTGCTAAATGAAGTCTTTATCTCGGTTATCTTAATTGTTTGTTTGTCCTCTGGATTCCCAGCTCAGTCATTTACTTGATCTCTGTATTCTTGGATTTGAGGACTGGATCCTTGTCATTATAATGGCTGATTGATTCCGGATGGCTTTCCTGATGCAACCCTCCCCATTTATCCGGGCTTGGGACTGACACCAAGACCCCACCCCCTTCCCCAGTGCTTGGGTTCCTGACCTGTTTAATTCTAAGCAATCAAACTCTGTCTTTGTCCTTTCACTCTTCTGACTTCTGAAAACTTCATCCCAAACTTTTGGCCTCTAAATTCCTGAACTCTTCGTTTATAAAAGTAAAGATCACATAAGCTCTAAACGTTTCAGCCACATGTAACTCTGGCAGCACTGATTGATTGAACACATCAGTCTCAGCTTACCTTCATTGGAGTCCAAAGATTCTTCATTTTCTGAGTTAGCGTCACTCCCATACTGGACTAACTCATTATGTTCCACTTCCTTGTCCAATGGTTTCCCCTCGAACACGTTGCCTTCATCGCTTTCACCATCTTCCTCCTCTGGGCTCACAGTCATACCCTCTATTTGTCCTGAATCCTCAGGCTCCTCCTCATTGTCATCCTCCCCCATGCCTGCATTTTCCAAGGTGCCATCAGAGTCAGGCTCATGTTCTCCCAGAAGGTCCACTTCATCATCTTCCTCATTTGCAGTCTCATCCTTATCCTTAGGCTCATCCTCATTCGCAGTCTCATCCTCATCCTTAGGCTCATCCTCATCTGAAGTCTCAGAGTCCTCGTTCTCAGTCTCATCCTCATCCTTAGGCTCATCCTCATCTGAAGTCTCAGACTCCTCGTTCTCAGTCTCATCCTCATCCTCAGGCTCATTCGCAGTCTCAGGCTCATCCCCTCCCTCTTCCTCTTCCTCTTCCGCTGTCTCTTTCTCTTCCTCTTCCTCGTCTGCAGTATCAGGCCTATCCTCAGTCTCAACTTCATCCTTTACCTCATCGTCAGGCTCATCCTCATCATCAGTTTCAGATTTATGCTCAGGATGAGACTGAGGCTCAAGCTCTTCCTCTTCCTCTTTCACTTCCTCTTCTGCAATCTCAGGCACATCCTCCATCTCATCCTCATCATTTACTTCATCCTCAAGCTCAAGATCAGACTCAGGGCCAGGTTCAGAGCCAGTTTCAGGGTCGGAGCCAGTTTCAGGGTCATTGACAGTTTCAGGGTCATCGACAGTTTCAGGGTCTTCACCAGTGTTCATACCATTTACTTCTTCATTAATGTTGCTGACATGTTTGTCATCAGATGCTGTGTTGCCAGTGTCTGAGGATTAGAGATATTGAGCTCTTATCAATTATTTGTGACCATGTTTCTAGTAAATATCAGCATGTTGAATCTGTGGTCAATCTCTTTGCAATGAGGTCCGTGCTATTACACGTTTGTTGGACTCAACAACTTTTTCATTGTTCTGAGAATTTAGTTCTAACAAGCCACCTCTGTATATGGTATCTGCACCACTAGAACACAGCTAGAACTAGGAACAATTGCAGTTGTTGGAACTTAATTTGAGCTCCTTCTTCAGAGTAGGGATCAACGTTTTTCTGGTGCTGGGAGAAAACCTGTGATTGTAATTTGTAGAACTTGCAATCATTCCTGGTTTTGACACTGAGGAAAATTGGGGGTTGGGGGTGGGGTTGAATCCGCACCACAAAAGCTAGGTACAAAAACTGAATTCATGGAACTCGGTTTGAGGAATTTCTTAGCTTCCATTCTAAACCTCTTCATCAAATACTTGATTCATTTACACGACAGACAGCCTGTCATGACATACAGCTGTGTATCATCAGCATAGAGACGGAACAAGACGTCATGTCCATCGAATCAAATTGGTCCTAAAATGGACCCTTACATGAAACATGGTCACCAATAGAAACACAATAGTCGTAGAAAGGAAAACACACAGACAGACAGGTAAACAGACAGGTGAACAGACAGACATGAACTTGAATGCCACACAAGAGTTAAAAAGATTTAAAAGTGTTTGATCACTTTATCAATGAATGAAATAATTTTAATTATAAATTTAATATTAATGAGGTAAAGTTAATCAATAAACCAGATTTTATCTCTCTGCACATTTATTTTCATATTAACAAAAAGAACAAATAAAACTTGTTAGAAAATCATTGATCTTAAAGGTTATTAATTAGCTATTATTGAACTGATCTATCTTTTAAATGCATTTGATAATTGTCAATAAAGTGAATGATTAATCATCAATAAGTTAATATTCAACACTGTGATCATTAGTTATAATTACTGATGATGTCATAGCATACCTATGAATGGAGCTGCAAGGGAAACAGCAGCGAGAGCAACAAGCAGCAACACAACACACCTGTAAGACGATAAAAACATATAAAATCATCAATAATCAGCATTATTAATCAGAAATAATCAGCATGATTCATTATCAATTATCAGCATTATTAATCATCAATAATCAACATTATTAATCATCAATAATCAGCATTATTAATCAGTAATAACCAGCATGATTAAGTATCAATAATCAGCATTATTAATCAGTAATAATCAGCATGATTAATTATCAATTATCAGCATGATTAATCATCAATAATCAGCATGATTAATGATCAATTATCAGCAGTATTAATCAGTAATAATCAGCATGATTGATTATCAGTTATCAGCATTATTAATCATCAATAGTCAGCATGATTACTCATCAATAATCAGCATTATTAATCACCAATAATCAGCATGATTAATTATCAATTATCACCATTATTAATCAGTAATAATCAGCATGATTAATTATCAATAATCAGCATTATTAATCAGTAATAATCAGAATTATTAATCAGTAATAATCAGCATGATTAATCATCAATTATCAGCATGATTAATAATCAATAATCAGTATTATTAATCAGTAATAATCAGCATTATTAATCAGTAATAATCAGCATTATTAATCATCAATTAACTGCATTATTAATCAATAATCATCATCATTATTAATCAGTAATAATCATCATTATTAATCAGTGATAATCATCATTATTAATCAGTGATAAGTATCATTATTAATCAGTAATAATCATCATTATTAATCAGTAATAACCAGCATTTTTAATCATCAACAACAACATTATTAATCGGTAATAATCAGCATTATTAATCATTCATGATCAGCATTATTAATTAGTAATAATCAGCATTATTTATCATTCATGATCAGCGTTATTAATCACCAATGATCAGCATTATTAATCATCAATGATCAGCATTATTAATCAGTGACAATCAGCATTATTAATCAGTAATATCATTATTAATCATCAATAATCAGATTTATTTATCATTCATGATTAGCATTATTAATTAGTAATAATCGGCATTATTTATCATTCATGATCAGCATTATTAATCATCAATGATCAGCATTATTAATCATCAATGATCAGCATTATTAATCAGTAATAACCAGCATTATTAATCATCAATGATCAGCATTATTAATCATCAATGATCAGCATTATTAATCAGTAATAACCAGCATTATTAATCAGTAATAATCTGCATTATTTATCATTCATGATCAGCATTATTAATCATCAATGATCAGCATTATTAATCAGTAATAACCAGCATTATTAATCATCGATAACCAGCATTATTAATCATCAATGATCAGCATTATTAATCAGTAATAACCAGCATTATTAATTAGTAATAACCAGCATTATTAATCATCCTTATTGATGATGACCACAGCCGGCTGCAGGAGGTGAAGCTGAAGGAATGTGATGTAACACAGATGAACGAGTGAAACCGGCTTAAATGACTCGTTCTTTGTGTTTCCTCTAAAGACAGAAAAAAACCAACAAAGCGCCATTTCTTTTCAGACGTTTGGAGAGAAACCAAAGATCTTAAAAGACGACGGAACAGATTCAAGGCTCACCACTCAAACAGTGGCATCCTTAAAACAATGGTCAAGTTATTAAAGAAAGACTCGGCTTACTTTAGAGTTAAAGAATATAATATTTCCTTTGAAAGTCAAGAGGGATCAATTCAAACGTCCCAAATGGGACGAAACATGAGAAGAATGTCTGTGACAGGAAGTAAACCTAGAAATCCTGATTCTCACACATTTTCATCAAGTTTGATGAGAATAAACTCACCGCTGCATGTTGTTCAGCAGAAGGACACGAACTGACGCCATGAAACTTCAGATGTTCTGAACTCTACTCAAAGAGAACAGAAGCTTTTTATACTCTCCTCCTCCTCCTCCTCCTCCTCCTCCTCCTCCTCTCATCTGTCCACCTGCCTGTCAACACTTTTAATCCACATTAAACTGAACACACCTCTGGTCTCTGCTTACATAACATCACACCTAATTACCTCCACATTCACACGGCTTTAATGCCTTCAGGCTTCTCCTGTACTGGAGCACAGAAAGGGCTGAAACAGGAAGTAAAACACAAAGTAAAATGGGAAGTAAAACAGGAAGTAAACCACATCTCTAAAGGCATAACGACATCACTACAGACATAATGACATGACTACAGACTTAATGACATCACTACAGACGTAATTCAATTTAATTTATTTATATAGCATCAAATCACAACAACAGTTATATCAACACTTTCCAAAAAGAGCAGGTCTAGACCAACTCTTTGTTCTAAAGAGACCCAACAATTCTCCATGAGAAGAACATGGAGACAGTGGAGAGAAAAAACTGACTTTAACAGGAAGAAACCTGGAGCAGATCCAAGACTGAAGGTGGGCGGAGCCTCTGGTTTGACCAGTGGGGGTGAGAGAGATAAAGAGAGAAAGGTTGGGAGAGAGGGAGTGAGGGACGAACACAGACATGTTCAACCACAATAACAATAACAGCTGTTATTTTACAGTTTGTAGTATTTATAATAACTACTACAATAACAACACTGATAATAATGATAATATTAATAATGATGATGATGATGATGATGTCAGAGGGTATCAACCATGGTCCCAGCAGTAGATTGGTCCACAGTGACCTGCGGGATGAGAAAGTACAAAGACTACAGGGAAGAAGTCAAGTTAGTAACATGAATTAATGAGACATGAGTGTGTAAAGAAGAACAGAGAGGAGCTCAGTGCATCATGGGAAGTCCCCCAACAGTCTAGGCCTGTAGCAGCATAGCTAAAGGCTAGCCTAAGCCAGCCTTAATTCTAAGTTTTATCAAAAAGGAAAGTTTGAAGCCTCCTCTTAAATGTAGAGGGTGTCTGCCTCCTGGACCCAGACTGGAAGATGGTTCCACAGGAGAGGAGCCTGAGAACTGAAGGCTTTGGCTCCCGGTCTACTTTTGGAGACTCTAGGGATCACAAGTAACCCTGCATCCAGGGAGCGTAATGTTCTAGATGGGTAGTAGGGTACTACGAGCTCCTGAAGGTATGTTGGTGCCTGACCATTAAGGGCTTTGTACATGAGGAGAATGATTAAATTAAGATTTAAATTCTATTCTGGATTTTACAGGGAGCCAATGCAGAGAGGCTAATACAGGAGAGATATGATCTCTGATACTAGTTCTGGTCAGTACATGTGCAGCAGCATTCTGGATCAGCTGGAGAGTCTTTAGAGACTTGCTGGGACAGCCTGATAACAGGGAATTACAATAATCCAACCTGGAAGAAACAAATGCATGGATTAATTTTTCTGCATCTTTTTGAGACAGAATGATTTTTGATATATTAACAAGTGAAAGAAGGCAGTCCTAGAAATGTGTTTTATATGGTAATTAAAGGACACATCCTGATCAAACATAGCTCCCAGATTCCTCATGGTGGAGCTGGAGGCCAAGGTAATGCTGGAGGCCAAGGTAATGCTGGAGGCCAAGGTAATGCTGGAGGCCAAGGTGATATCATCCATAGTGGTTATATTATTAGATAGTGTGTTTCTGAGATGTTTTGGGCCCAGCACAATAACCTCTGTTTTGTCAGAATTGAGTAACAGAAAATTGGATGTCATCCAGTTATTTATATCTGTAAGACATGCCTGAAGTTTAATTGGTTGATTAGTTTCACCTGGTTTCATTGATAAGTATAATTGTGTATCATAACAATGAAAATTAATAGAGTGTTTCCTGATAATATTACCTAAAGGGAGCATATATAGGGTGAACAATTTTGGTCCAAGCACAGAACCCTGAGGGACTCCATGATTAACTTTGCTGTGCATGGAGGATTCGTCATTAACAAGTACAAACTGAGATCAATCTAATAAATAGAATTTAAACCATCTTAATGCGGTTCCTGCATTAATGCAGTGCCAGTTAATTATTCAAGTCTTTGTAGTCGTATCTGATGATCAATGGTATCAAATGCAGCACTAAGACCTAATAAGACGAGCACAGAGACAAGTCCGTCATCTGATGCCATTAGAAGGTTGTTAGTAACTTTGACCAATGCTGTCTCTGTGCTATGATGCTCTCTGAAGCCTGACTGGAAATCCTCAAATAAGCTATTATTAGTTAGAAGAGGTTGAGAGGTCAGTCAGACTAGAAAGGCGCTATATAAGTACAGTCCATTTACCATTTACAATAATGACATCACTACAGACATAACATCACCACAGACAGAACGACATCACCACAGACAGAACGAGACAGAACGACATCACCACAGAGAGAACGACATCACTACAGACATAACAACATCACTACAGAGAGAATGACATCACCACAGACAGAACGACATCACTACAGAGAGAATGACATCACCACAGACAGAACGACATCACTACAGAGAGAATGACATCACTACAGACAGAACGACATCACTACAAACCACCACTGATCTGAGGTTGGTTTGGTCGGGGGCTGGTAGGAGTAAAGCTCTCTGCTACCATGTATGGGTTCTCTGAGTGATGGCTCCGTGATGACAGTTCCTAACAGTCTTTCTTTTAACATAGATTTAAAACTAACTCAAGACAACTGCAGGCTTTGCAGCTTCAGCAGTTCAACACAAAGAGACACTTCCCAGCATCAGCACAGACGTGTCGCCTCACATCTCCAGTCTCACAGGCAGACCCGTCCAGGTCCAGCACGCTGAGCTCTCTGTCACTGGCCCCGTTTCCCAAACCACCACCACTCTCTCTCTCTCTCCTGACACTGAGCTGACCTAACCCCACTGCCACCCTCACACTTTGAATCATTCAGTGTCCTGTTGCCACTAGGTGGCGCTACATTTACAGCTGAATTTGAACATTTAGATGTCTTCATGGCCGGACTCTCATTCAACGTGTGAAGTTTTGGGCAGATTGGAGTTTGAACAGTCAAAACTGATCAACCACATTCCAGACCATAAATCATCAGACAAAAGGTTTCAATGACCCAGAACAACAGCTTTTCACTCTGTTCCACTCCTAACTTCCTTCTGTCAGAGTGACAAGTTACAAATGTCAAAAAATTATATCAATAAATCCTTCAGAGAAGAACCGGAATGTCTAGAAGAAACATTCTGTACACATCTAAAGGACAGATTTCTATTTAGAGCAGTAAAAACAGGAAGTAAAACAGCAGAAAAGAAAAAGAAGAAAAAAGAGAAGAGAAAAGAAAAAAAGAGAAGGAATTCCCAGAAATATACCAGGAAATAGACACAAAAATATGTTTCATCACCTACAGGCCTGTTAGAGTAAGAAGTCCTGTACATCAGGTTTATTGGTAAAAATCAACTATTGATCAGCTGTTAATAACCAAATCAGACAGTTTAAATAGATCAGATATTGAAGTGTTTTTTTCCTAACTCGTCAATCTCTAATTGATCCAGCCTGAATCTCATCATCATCATCATCATCATTTACAGATCAGTTGTATTAAAACTCTGAGCCAACCTTCACAGACTTACTTTAGCAGTAGAGTCTCAAAGGTTTTTCTGTTCAGGTCTATCAGGGCTCCATGCCCCAAGTCCTGTTAGGGGCCACACTCATTAAACCTGTCAGGGGCCACACTCATTAAACCTGTCAGGGGCCACACTCATTAAACCTGTCAGGGGCCACATTCACGTTCATTAAACCTGTCAGGGGCCACATTCACGTTCATTTAACTTGTCAGGGGCCACATTCACGTTCATTTAACTTGTCAGGGGCCACATTCACGTTCATTAAACCTGTCAGGGGCCACATTCACATTCATTAAACCTGTCAGGGGCCACACTCATTAAACCTGTCAGGGGCCACATTTTATTTATTTATTTTACCTTTATTTTACCAGGAAAATCAATTGAGAACAGCTTCTCATTTACAATGATGACATGGCAAGAGGCCCCAGCAGAAATAAAAACAAAACAAAAGACAAAACAAAAAACAAAAAAAAATAGTACGCATGAATCCAAGACACACGTCCAATGAGGTAGAGACAATGAAGTTAAAAACAGCCTAAATAACTACTAGCAATATATAGAGAGAGGAGAAGGGGAATTAACATGTACAACAGTCAACTAGGGACTGTTGCAGTTTCTGCTTAAAGATATGGAATGATGGAAGAGCTGAAAGTTTAAGGGAGTTTTGGAGAGAGTTCCAGGCATTTGCTGCTGCAAAACGAAAGGAATTCTGACATTCACGTTCATTAAACCTGTCGGGGGCCACATTCACGTTCATTTAACTTGTCAGGGGCCACACT
>CM075200.1:25685471-25745471 GCA_037577475.1 Chaunax sp. Z400
ATTTTACAGCGAGCATCTTTAGCTGCCAGCTCACTTAAAGAAGTGACAGACTCTCTCTCTCTCTCTGATGATCTCTCTCTCTCTCTCTCTCTCTCTCTCTCTCTCTCTCTCTCTCTCTGATGATCTCTCCCTCTCTCTCTCTCTCTCTCTCTCTCTCTGATGATCTTTCTCGCTCTCTGATGATCTCTCTCTCTCTGTCTCTCTCTCTCTCTCTGATGATCTCTCTCTCTCTGTCTGATGGTCTCTCTCTCTCTCTCTGTCTCTCTCTCTCTCTCTGATGATCTCTCTCTCTGATGATCTCTCTCTCTCTCTCTCTCTCTCTGATGATCTCTCTCTCTCTGTCTCTCTCTCTCTCTCTCTCTCTCTCAGATGATCTCTCTCTCTCTGTCTCTCTCTCTCTCTCTGATGATCTTTCTCTCTTTCTCTCTCTGATGATCTCTCTCTCTCTGTCTCTCTCTCTCTCTCTGATGATCTCTCTCTCTCTCTCTCTCTGATGATCTCTCTCTCTCTGTCTCTCTCTCTCTCTCTGATGATCTTTCTCTCTCTCTGATGGTCTCTCTCTCTCTGTCTCTCTCTCTCTCTCTGATGATCTCTCTCTCTGATGATCTCTCTCTCTCTCTCTCTGATGATCTCTCTCTCTCTCTCTCTGATGATCTCTCTCTCTCTGTCTCTCTCTCTCTCTCTCTCTCTCTCTCTCTCTCTCTCTCTCTCTATCTCAGATGCAGCTCATGTACAGACATTTGGAACCAGTTGACGTAACATGAATCCCTACTCGGTATTTTCTGTTTCGTCGTCTCTATTGAACAATCATTCAACATTTCATCACCTTTAAAGATAATATGTTGAATTTGTTAACAAACAGTTATAATATGATTATATACGTGGAGTTATGTTAGCGTCACCTGATCAATCGTCTAATATTGATTCTCTTTTAGCTCTCTTTTAGGCCTCCTCCACCCTCCTGAGGGAAATGTGTGTTTCTTGAGCTTGTAAATGCTCCAGAATGTCCACCAGCTCATCTCTAACTGATTCTGTCTCAATCTCATCAGCTAGTGGTGAGAGGAAATGCGAAAACGACTCTACGAGACTCAACCACACTTAAAGATCTGAAGTCTCACCAGGTTGATCCGGAGACACGGTGTTCAAACTCTCTGAAACAAGAGAAAGAACATCGTCACCGATTCGCCACAACGTCTGTGGACCTGAGGCTTTAAAGGCCTCTACAGGAAAACATTCACAACTACATGCAGCCTGTGTATGTATGAGTGTATGTATGATTGTATGTATGATTGTATGTATGATTGTATGTATGAGTGTATGTATGATTGTATGTATGACTGTATGTATGATTGTATGTATGAGTGTATGTATGATTGTATGTATGATTGTATGTTTGACTGTATGTATGACTGTATGTATGATTGTATGTATGAGTGTATGTTTGACTGTATGTATGATTGTATGTATGATTGTATGTATGATTGTATGTTTGACTGTATGTATGATTGTATGTATGATTGTATGTATGATTGTATGTTTGACTGTATGTATGACTGTATGTATGAGTGTATGTATGAGTATATATGTATGTGTGTGTGTTTGTGTATGTATGAGTGTATTTGTGTATGTATGAGTGTATTTGTGTATGTGTGAGTGTATTTGTGTATATGTATGAGTGTATATGTATATGTATGTGTATGTGTGTGTGTGTATGTGTGTGTGTGTGTATGTGTGTGTGTGTGCTGTGTCCTTGTGAATCATTACATTTTCTTGTATTTCTGTGTTAACATTTTTTGCCTTGTTGTTTAGTGTTATTTAGTTATTTGTTTATCTCTTTTCTTATTTGTGTGCGGCACTTTGTAACTGTGTGTTTTTAATATGTGCTATATAAATATATACTTTAACATCAAGAATAATTTAACCTAAAATATGTTGATGTCGGTGACAGCTTCGCCCTGTTTGTGACGTCTCAGCAAACTGTTGTGATTCACTGAATAAGTATTTTGTGTATTTTAATTTAAAATTTTTTTTTTCTATGTCAGGTTACTGATACTGATTGTTTTATTTTACCAATAGCTGCACACAGTTTGTACAAACATGAAAACAGTCACTCATTGTCACATCAGATAATCCAATATGCAGACGATACACAACTGTGTATTTGTGTTTACCCGGATCACTTCTGTGTCTCGCTGATAATTACTGATAATCAATAGTTATGGTTACATTCAAAAGCAGAATGACTGAAACTATCTGACCAATCAGATCCATATACACATCAAACATGATTATTCATCATCATGTATTATCATTAACAATATTCACAGCTGAGATTATTGAAGTGGACATTTTGTGACTCACCTGTTGGGGCTTCATCAGATGTGGAGTCTTTATCTGACAGAGAGGGTAGACAGGAGAGGCAGAGACAGGTGAAACAGGTGAGAGGGTGAGCTAGAGAGAGTCGGTTTTATCTATGACTGATGAAAAATGTACTTTACCTGTTGACATGACTTGTATTCCAGCATCTGAAAACACATTGAACACCAATAAATCAGTCGCATTACCTGTCAATTAAACTGTGATGTGATCTGATTTGTAATAATCAGTCAAAACAGACATTAATTAATAAATCGAGTTTTATTCCAGATTTAATCTCACCGTTGGAGTCCAGGTCTCCCTCCACCAGCAGGACGAACATGGAGAACAGAAGAACAACATTCCTGCAACAAACACATCCTTCAATCTGAGAAGCTTCATGTCCACATGGGGCCACCGTACAGAGGTCAGACTTTACATACAGCAGCAGCTGCTTCATAGTTTTTTGTATTTGACTCTTCAACCACACCTACATGGCATAGACTGTCCTGTGATTGACCAGTTACAAACATGTGAGCTAATAGAAAAACAAAAGTATTTGTCCTGAAGGTGGTGCTACAGGAAAGGGAATGTTAGAATGTTAAAGGTCAGGACATACTTTCCATGTTCAGAGCTGATTTGGTGATTTTTTGTGTTCTCCTAACAAGGTCCCAGTTGGAAGGTCATTCTCCTGACCTTCTTTAATGTAGTCATGTTTTTGAACCCTCTGAGGGGATTTACTTTATTTTTACTTCTCTTTTGGAATTCACCTTTTTTAGGTGCTTCCATACAAGAATAGAACCAAGTGTTTTATTTTACAGCACAACCTCAGGTTTCTGAAGATGAGACTCCCATCTGTCCCAGAGCAATGTGCTAAAGAGACCATGTGACCCAAAACCTGAAAAGTTGATTCTTCAAATTTCTTGTGGACCAATAGAACTAGAGAGTGTACAGATCCCAGCAACATTCAATAAGATAAATTATACTTTATTGTCCCCGTGGGGAAATTCTTTCTCTGCATTTGATCCGTCCCTGAGGAGCAGTGGGCAGCCCTTACAGTGGGGAGCAAATTGGGGTTCAGTATCTTGCTCAAGGATAAACTGCAGGGGACGGGGATTGAACATTTCCACGATGTTTATCACTAAGATATTCATAGATACAACACCAGCACATCCACAGACCTCAGAGGGTTTACCAATACCAGTATCAATACCCATACCAATACCAGTACCAATACCAATACCCATACCCGTACCAATATCAATACCAGTATCAATACCCATACCAATACCCATACCCATACCAGTACCAATATCCATACCAATACCAATACCAGTATCAATACCCATACCAATACCAATACCAGTATCAATACCCTTACCCATACCCATACCTGTACCAATACCCATACCCATACCAGTACCAATATCCATACCAATACCAATACCAGTACCAATACCCATACCAATACCAATACCAGTACCAGTACCAAACCTATACCAGTACCAATACCCATACCAATACCAGTGACAGTACCAATACCCATACCAGTACCAGTACCAATACCCATACCAATACCAGTATCAATACCCATACCAATACCAGTACCAATACCCATACCAATACCTGTACCAATACCAGTATCAATACCCATACCAATACCAGTACCAATACCAGTACCAATACCCACACCAATACCAATACTAGTACCAATACCAATACCAGTACCAGTACCAAAACCCATACCAGTACCAGTACCCATATTTACCAATATTTCTACAATGCTTTTAGTTGAGGCTTATTTGAAGTTTTTGCTTCATCGACAAACCTTTTGTGAAACATGGACACCAGAGACGACATGATTGGCTCTCAATTATTTCAACTCAGGTGAAATAGTTACTCTTCATGAGCATGACAACGTCTTGCTGCTCTTCTTCTTCTTCTTCTGCTCCATGTTCAGATTGGAAAACCAACCTTTATCATAGTTTGCTGATACTCTGCTTCTTAGGTCTGTGAAAGTTTTTTGGCTTCATATTATCAGCTATAATTTCATTTCATCATCTTTCCAGTAATTTGTTGACTGATAAATATCAGAGAGAACCTGATTTTATTTTCTAGGATCAATAATCAAACATTTGTCCTGAAAGGAAACATCTGGGTGAGCTGACTTCAATTTGGTCATAATCAAACATTTAAAAGATCATTAGAATAAATTCTGGCCCAGATGAAAACAAACATAAGGTCCAATCTAAACACTGATGATGTCAATATAAAACTAATATTCCACTGTCCTATCAACATTTACTTCATGTTCAGGATGGAACTAGCAGTTTAAATCTATGTTGTACAGAAGTCTGCTGACCTTTGACACACTAAAACATTGAGGTCATTGCACAAATGGCAGCAAACCAGAAAGTAAAATATGTCATGAAGCGACTTATCTGATGTGTCAGTTTGTCTTCATTTTAACATCGTTTTACAGAGACATACCTGGTGAGCATGATGCTGTGAGGTCAGACAGTTCCCTGGATCAGTGCGACAGGTGGCAGACTGGTGGCAGAATTGTACTGCAGGAATCTTCTGAGTCTGATCGTCTGGTATGGTGACTTATATATCTGCCTAAATGTCACCAGGATGGGGGGGGGGGAGGGAGAGAGAGAGACAGAGAGAGAGGTAGGAAGAGAGAGGGAGCGGGAGAGAGAGCAAGGTAGGGAGAGGGGGGGTTTCAGATTTAATATTCAGAAGGAGAAGAAGACTCAGCTTCGTATTTCTGTATTTGGACCCTGAACAAACTAGAACATTAGACAAACATGGACCTGGTTGACATGTTGTTGACATGTTGTTGTTTTCATTTACCTATAATCCTGCCCATCTGACAGATTTAAGAAGCTCAGATCTCTATTTAATGTCAGAACACTGTCAGTAAGATCCTTCTGTTGTTTCTGATGTTTCTGAAAGAAGAACTTCATCCTCTTCACGAAGAAGACCAGGATCACTACAGGAGAATCAGGCCAGTTGTACTCAGATTCACCCTCCTGACAACCGGAGGACAAACCTGGTCTGGACCTTTAGTCTGTCCTGATGTTGGGTCCGGATTACCTGGTCTGGACATTTACTCGGTCCTGATGTTGGGTCCAGAGAACCTGGTCTGGACCTTTGTCCTAATGTTGGGTCCGGATTACCTGGTCTGGACCTTTGTCCTGATGTTGGGTCTGATTACCTGGTCTGGACCTTTAGTTGGTCCTGATGTTGGGTCCAGATTACCTGGTCTGGACCTTTAGTCTGTCCTGATGTTGATAGACAGAATGCTAGATATATCCCTGCATTATATGCCGGATGTTTGATGAAGATGATTTTGAACTTAAATGTCAGCACTTCATAGAAATGTCTTCATTTAAAGACATGCTATCAAATGTCCTCATAGAAATATCCACTCCTTCTCATGTTATATGGATGTTACCTTACAGAAATAACACTTTGTGGACTCCTGACATGCTCCATTCAGGGAATCCCCGTCTAACAAACACCCACAGTGAGCCATTAGCAGCAGGTTGGATTACATCAGAACACTGAATCCTCCAGACCCAGATCCCTATGATAGAACCTGGAAAACAATCAGAGCAGAACAATGACGCCTCACCTGGAATACCTGAACCCGGTCTCTATGTTGGATTCTCAGTCATCCAGGTCATGGTAATTCTTGAAGGTTGAATCTGAAGCAACTGGACTTCTGTTTAGGGTTTGAAGATGTTTCATCCAAGAGGCTTCTTCAGTTCTGACTGACTGGTGGGGAGTTTCAGATATTTAAACTCTTCTGAGGTCACTAATACGTTGACATTAAGGTCACCTGTTTACAGTTGATTCAAAAGAACTATTATGGGTCGTTAGAGTCATTGAAGACACAACTCAGTCTTGTATATCTGGTACCTTAGAGTCGGCCTTAACTGATACTCATCTGCTCATGGAGGAGAGAAAAGTTAATAAATAAATTTACAAAACATTTCAAGTATTTGTGCTAATATTTATATGATTGATGTTAATATTTTGATGATGTCAGAGGTGTTGTCGACAGTTATTGATGACATTATTAATCTTATGAATGAAAAGATTTTAGTGGCTGACCTTGTGTTGGACACTGAGAAAGAAGCTGTAGTAAGAGCATCAGAAGAGTGACCTCAGGATGGATAGCCAGAAAAATGAGAAATAAAATATGTACAAATATATTAACCTTAAAGATTTATTACTGTATTACCATTATATCTAATTGTAGTAAGGTTGTTCGCATGGATACAGGTGTGTACTGTTGTGATGGAAAGCAGGTAGAATGGCTTCAGTCCCTGGAGATCCCCTCACACACACAGTGATAATGGTAGCTGGGGCCTGTGGGGGGTGGGGGGGGGGGGGGGGGGGGGGGGGGGTTGTGGTATTTGAGTATCAAAGGCTCTTCTGTCTAAAAACGTCTTTCCGTGTAAACGGAGAGTGGACTGAACGGCTGAAGAAGCTTTTTAAAGCTGCGCTGCTTCATTCAGCCTACGCTACAGCTTTGAAACACAGTAAGGTCAGATTTACATGTTTATAGAGCCTCCATCCATTAATCAGTCCAGCCATCCCCTCATCCATCCATCCTTCCATCCTCTGTCTGTCTGACGGCGTCCCAGAGGGGGAAGGACGGACCTTAACACAGGACGACTGTTAAATCCCTCAACACCGACACTGTTCCAGACCTGAAATCATCACTGCCGATGTGAACTCATGAGATCGACACTGGTAAACAGTGTAGGACCCAGCAACAACAGTAGAACTGAATTAAGACTGGTAGAGAACATTAGAGACTAGCAGAAGACGTTAGAGACTAGTAGAGAATGTTAGAGACTAGTAGAGGACATTAGAGACTAGCAGAGGACATTAGACACTAGTAGAGGATGTTAGAGACTTTGAGAGGACATTAGAGACTAGCAGAGGACATTAGAGACTAGTAGAGAACATTAGAGACTAGTAGAGGATGTTAGAGACTAGTAGAGGACATTAGAGACTAGCAGAGGACATTAGAGACTAACAGAGGACATTAGAGACTAACAGAGGACGTTAGAGACTAGTAGAGGATGTTAGAGACTAGTAGAGGATGTTAGAGACTAGTAGAGAACATTAGAGACTAGTAAGGAACATTAGAGACTAGCAGAGGACATTAGAGACTAGTAGAGGACGTTAGAGAGTAGTAGAGGACATACCAATCAGCAAACCACCATTCCGTCATGGTTAGCCTCTGAGAACCCTGAAGAACCATGTGGTTTTGGGACCTGCTAGACATTGACTACCTGGTGATGGTCTCACTAACACTCCTGTTGTGTTCCAGGCTCTCAACAGGTTTGTGTTCGTTTACTCGGATTATTTTGTCTTGTCATTAAAAATGTTCCATCTTTCTTCCATGACTCAGACGAGACGACATCGATGTCATCAAACACCAACTGTGACTAAATCAACATGAAATATTGTTGATGAAAAAAGAAAAAATGTAGCTTAAAAATAAAAATATATTTTCATATATAAAAAAGTGGAGACTAAATATTACAGACTGTTTTTTTCTCAACTACAATCCAAATATTCTGATCATTGAAGGCATCTGCAGCAGTTTTTTTTTTTTACCGTTCTACTTTGCTGCTCCGGCTGACGTGGGATCCTGGCCCTTCGGGGTCGGGTTCACCACTGGCCTGCCTCACTCGCTCTATCGAGGAGGTGGAGGGTGAGTGATAGGACCCTTAAGTTGGTGAACTATGTCTGGGCTGGGTGGAGCCAGACGAAACTCTGGTGGAGGCCCCCAGCGTTCCTTATGTACAAACCGATGGTCTGACCCGAATATATGGACCAAAGACTAATGGGACCATCTAGTAGCTGGTCTGACCTGGGTATAGGGGCCAAAGACTAATGGAACCATCTAGTAGCTGGTCTGACCTGGGTATAGGGGCCAAAGACTAATGGGACCATCTAATAGCTGGTCCGACCTGGGTACAGGGGCCAAAGACTAATGGAACCATCTAGTAGCTGGTCTGACCTGGGTATAGGTGCCAAAGACTAATGGAACCACATAGTAGCTGGTCTGACCTGGGTATAGGGGCCAAAGACTAATGGAACCATCTAGTAGCTGGTCTGACCTGGGTATAGGGGCCAAAGACTAATGGAACCATCTAGTAGCTGGTCTGCCCTGGGTTTAGGGGCCAAAGACCAATGGAACCGTCTAGTAGCTGGTCCGACCTGGGTTTCGGGGCCAAAGACTAATGGAACCATCTAGTATCTGGTTCCTCTGAAGGTTCCTCAGGATATCTGGAGCTCAGAGTCCCCCAGTTTTATCTGGTAAACCAATGATTAGAGGTTTTGGGGCTGAAACCATCTCAACCTATTGTCAGACTTTAAATGGATAAGAAGCCTGGTTCGCTGGCTTGGAGCCGGGCGTGGTTAAAAAATAAATCAGCCAATCAGAACATGTTCCATGTCTGGATGTATTCTTTAAAGTGACATCATCATCATCATCAGACCAGACACTTTCTGCCGATGATGGTTTCTGTTTGTTGTAGTCGTTCTCGTTGTAATGTGTAGTCTTCTGCTCCCCGACTCAGGATCACCAGCGCCGCCCTCTGGGCCAGAACTTGGACAAAAGCTCTTCTTGTTGACACAACACATTTTACTGTATTATGATGTTTTATTGACAAAACCATTAATCGGACGGTTAATCAATAATAATAGAGGTCAGTGGAACTTTTCCTCATCCGTCCTCACTGACCTCAGATCTGATCTGAGTTTGAAGCAGCTGACTGTAAGGTTAAACTTCTTCAAGGTTGATTTTACCTGTTGTGTCACATGACCAGACAGGATAACCTTATGAGGACGTGTCCTTTAAGACACTCTGGTCCTTTTCATTAAAGTGAAGAATTCAGACCATAATTAGTTTTGTGGATGGTAAGTGATCTTTAAGCGTCTGCCAGCAGACTCTCATCTCTCAGATCTCCATCAGCAGGAGGAATTTCAGACATACCAGACAGGATCAGTGTATGAAACTGATCCAGGATCAGCTGATATGAAGCTGAAGTACACCATATCTGTCTAATACCAGGTTCGTTTTACAGACACATTCAGTCTGCTTTAACCTCAGATTAAAAAGTCACAGAAAACACAGGAATTCAGTTCCTGTTGAACTCTTCATCAAACCATTTAATCAGTACTCAGTACTAATAGTAGTAGTAGTTGAATGTTGAGAGAAAGACAAACAACAATGGCCGACATTAAAAATAGCTCATTGAGAACAACCAGACTGAGACCAAGTAGTACTGATTTTCTTACTACTACATACTTATTTAATAGTATTTATAGTATCAGTAGTAGTAGTCGTTGTAGGTCCAGTTACCTGTTAAGGATCTCAGCTGCCAAAAATATCTGAACATGAATGGACCAATCAGAGCCGAGGAGTAAGCTGATTGGAGGTTTAATCAGCCAATCAGCATCAGCAGTGTGTAACTGTATCTGGTCCTGAAAATGCCGACTCATTGAGGTAGACAGAGAGAAAGCCCCTAAAGCAGCACTGGAACCAGAGCCTGATCCAAACCCTGTAGGTGGTCTTGTTAAAATGAGACACCGTCAGCATCCTAAGAAGCTGCTGAACATGTAGATCTATCATTTATATGGATCAAGTTCAAAATGTCAACATGACAGCAGAGAGAAAACTGCTACTGTCTGCTTTCCTCCACTATTTTCAGCTCAAAGTTCAAATGGGAGCTGATGAGGCAGTTGGTTGGACTTCCTGTTGCTCGGGGCCTCCCTGAGCCAGAAGCGTTTGTCTGTTAGCTTCCAAATTAGCATCACTAGAACCAGCGCAAATTTTACTACGTTTTCATGTCAACATTATGGATGTGGAGTAAAAACTGAGGGAGTGAGAACAATTTAAAGAGAAGATTTCAGACCATTTTACAGCTCCCCTCCACTCTAATGATGACGTCGCCACTCTAACGATGATGTCACCATTATAAAATCTGAAACCAGCCAAAGTGACCCCAAACTTAAACTGGGATTTCATGAAAACCAGTGTACATATCAAAATGTCCATTTAGTCCAGAGTCTGGAGACCATTTTAAACTTTTAATCATGTTTCTATGTTCAGGGATTTTGAAGCAAAATGACCCCAAAGAGGGCAGTTTTTATGATTTTTAGAAAAAAATCTTTTGTGAATCGCGACCAAAGACGTATCATACCATTCCTGATCAAACTGCACGTTTTTTTTTGTTTTGTTTATGTGTTTTGCAGAGTAGAATCCAGGTGAAATAATAATCAGTATGTTTTCCTGTCATGAACATGAGGCACCCAGACAGTGCTGACCTCTGTCAAAAAAACTCAACCAATCACAGCCCCGTCTCTGAGAAATAATGTCTATACACTCCTATATATCACAAGCAAATAAAGGACAAATCATTTCTGCTGGAAACCATGAGTCCAGACAACAACAGGTTCAAATTAAACATTCTCAAAAACACATGAAAAACCTTTTACTTTTATTTTACTGACATATTCTGTATGTTGGGACTTGCCACATTATGTTAATTAATGATTTTGTTAATCATTATGTTAATTTCTTAATTATATTATCAGTAAAGGTAATTAGTAGGCATCTATTATTCTTATTTTTCCTCTATAAATTTGCTGTTGAGAAGAAAGAGACGACATTTATGAAATTGTTTCCAGACCTAGTCACAACTGAGGCTTCTAATATTCATCAGAGACATGTCATCAGTGATTTTAAAATATAACAGTCACTAATACTAAAGAACAGACATTACATTTTAATTTTTTTACAGTATACATTTAAATATTTCTTTATGTTTTAGTTTAAAAATTAAAAAAAATCAAACTTAAAAACAATAAGGATGGATGGATGGATGGAATCTGCAGATAAATGAACATAATTCTTTTTTCTATCAAAACCTTCAGTTCGACTGCAGACAGATTCACAGCTCCGCCTGCTGGACATTTACTGTCACTACATCTAAAAGGATGATTCAACAGTCCTGAGCACTAACACCATGTCATAATTAACAGTATAAATACATTTTAAAAAACAATGTTAACACATGAAACATGAATATATTGATTTCCTCCTGTTAGACTTTAAGATAAATTAATGGGTTTAATGTCAGCTGGTAGATTTAATCTACCTGTAGGTTTAAAAACCTGATGATTTCTGAGCAGAATTTAACCCTATGTAGGATTTCAAATCAACACAGAAATCTTAAATTACGAGATTTCTCTTACTCTGGTGTCTGATAGTCAGCTGAGTCATTGATCATCATATCAGGACAATAATATCTATAATCAATGTGTTGATCAGATCGGTGAACATAAACCAGACCCTCCCTTAGAATTTACTGGGGGAAAAAACCCTTTTTTAAAATATAACTTTATTTTAAACCATTTCATATTACAAAACCAGTATATCCAAACAAAACATCAAAAACAGACAGGGAACAATAGAATCTCACAACATTGAACAGTTAACATTTAAGGCACATCATGTTAAAGTATATAGAAGGCGAAAGAATCCCCCTGTGGGATTAATATCTTAGATATAATATCTTTTAGATTAATATCTAAAAAAAACAACATGGTAACCTCTTGTAGAGGTCAGATATTTCCAGCTCATCTGAGGACAGACTTTGTTTCCCTTCAATAGTCTTAAAAAAGAATTCCTCCGTCCGAAAAAACAACATCGCCGTCATCTGATCTGACGCACAAAGATGACGCAGGCATACCCGGAAGTTACACAGCGCACGCGTCCTGTATACCGAGCTCAGTAAGTTTACGTTTAACTTTTTTAACTTTTAGGATGTTTTTAGCGTTAATATTGAGTTTAGTTGTTTGTTTGTTATCAGCTGGCCGATCTGAACGAAGCCAGTCTTTCCAGTTGGTCGCTGGTGTTTTTTTAACTTCAGGAGCTGTTAGCATGCTAACGGCGAACGTTGTCGGTTCAAGCAGAATAATAACAGTCTAACGTCAGAACACGTGTGTTCAACCAAAGAGAAAACGAGACAACCGACCTGTTATCAGGAGGAAACTCAAGGTTGTTTCTTCTTCTTAAGTCTTGGATTTCAAGAGGGACCTGTTAGCATGCTAGCATGCAGTGATCGTCCTGACAACTGTAGCAACTGATTTAAGATGAAAATATAAAATATGGAGTATTTATAATTGATCAATGTTACTTATTTATACACATATTGTATTACCATTCTAACAATAGTCACCCTTTAGCCAGTATTGAAGTATATGTATATATTACCTTATTTATCTTCCTACAGCACTTTATTTCTGTGTGCCTTGTGCAAAGGCACACTATTCTTCGTCATACTTATTCCGCCTTATTAATATTATTATTATTATTCCACTTTTTCGCCGTGTACCTAGCCTCACAGCGTTGCCAGCACATGCACAAGACACACATCAAACCGTGCGGCTCGATCAGAAATAGTCTGCTATGACTTTTAGTAATGTTTGGCAAAACAGTTTTCACAAAAATCGCAATAAACTGCAATGAATTTTCCCATAAGAAATAATGGGAAAAGATCTCAAACCCACCCCACTTTGAGGCTCTGTAAGTTCACACCCCCTTAACCATCGTTGTGGTCTCTGACCGGTTCAGGTTTAGTTGAACCAGGTCAATAAAGCTTGACTCTGATCAGTTTTCAGTGTGAACGATGGAGCTTCAGTCTCTCAAGACGGAACCGGAGATGAAGGCAAAGAAGAGGAGACATGAGGAAGAGGATGACTTGACCAACAAGAGGGTGGTACATTTACTGACTGATTATCAGTGGATCTGCTCTGATGTCATTGATCATTGATGACATGTACTATTGATCTGTCAGGTGAGCGATCACAGCGTGAAGGTGGCGAGTCATTACAACAGCCTGCAGGAGGTCGGTCTGGCAGCTCGAAGTCGAAGCAGAATCTTCTTCATGAGGAACTTCAACAACTGGCTGAAGAGCGTCCTGATTGGTACATGATCATTAATCAATATCAGTCAATATATCAGTCCCTATTGATCAGTTGTCAGTACCAGGTGCAACTCTAGCACAGTTGAAGCAAGTTATTTAAGTTGATTGGCTGTTTGTTTGATTGACAGGTGAGATCCTGGAGCAGGTGCGGGGAGCGGGGTCTCAACAGGTGTTTGTGTTGGACCTCGGCTGTGGTAAAGGAGGAGACCTACTGAAGTGGAGGAGAGGAGGGATCTATCACCTGGTCTGTGCAGGTCCTGTTATTGATCAGTTTTTGATCAGACACACCGAGTGTTTATGGTGTTGTAGTCTGACTCGTCTCCTTTCATCATCTCTCCAGAGCACCTGGAACACCTGAATTCCTCCCGATCAGACAGTAATCAATGATCAATATGTTCCTTTCCAGATATCGCTGGCGTGTCGGTGGAGCAATGTCAGAGTCGCTACGAGGACATGAAGAAGAGAAGTCACGGCAACGAGAAGATCTACAGCGCTCAGTTCATCGCGGCAGACTGCTCCAAGGTAGAGCTATGACACCTAGATCAGACATCACAGCGCAGATTAAACTAAATATTTATCTTCAGTAGTAAAACAGAATCCCCAACATGTGTCTGTAGTTTCTTCTCACTGCATATCCTCTCTTCCTCTAGGAGGTTTTGTCAGAGAAGCTGGACGACCCTGAGCTGATGTTTGACATCTGCAGCTGTCAGTTCGTTTATCACTACTCTTTTGAGAGTGAGCAGAAAGCTGACATGATGCTGAGGAATGCCTGTGAGCGACTGAAACCTGGAGGTTTCTTCATCGGAACAACGCCGGATGCTTTTGAACTAGTGTAAGATTGATGACCGATGGTGTCGTTAATGTTGCTCTGATAGGATCCACACAGGCTACTTTAAAATAATGTCTCCTCTCTGCTCCTCCACAGTAAACGTTTGGAGGCGTCGGACTCGCTGTCGTTTGGTAATGAGGTTTTTAACGTTTCCTTTCAGTCCAAAGGTGTCTATCCTCTGTTCAGATGTCAGTATCACTTCAGCCTGGAGGATGTCGTCAACGTTCCAGAGTTCCTCGTCTACTTCCCTCTGTTTGAACAGTGAGACCTGATGTTGAATATTAACATATAATATATACTTTGACACATAATAAATGTACCTCTTACTGCCTCTGCTGTCGCTCTGATGGCTCTACTCGTCTCTGTGTCAGCATGGCGAAGCGTTACAACATGCGTCTGGTGTTGAAGCAGAGATTCTCCGAGTTCTTCCTAGAGAAAGTGAAGAATGAGCATCATCGCAACCTCATGAAGAAAATGATGGCTCTGGAGGTAAAAGTCAATTATCAATCAGTGATCGGTAAACCAATGGTGTCATTTTAAAAAGTCTGCTTATTGGCTGTTTAATGTGTCAAACTGTCTGCTGTATTTTCAGCCGTTTCCCAGCGAGGATGGCAGTCAGCCAGCTACAGACAGCCGAGGAGAGTACTGCCATGCTAAAGAGCACTGCGACAGAGGCGGAGTCAAACTACCACTGGTGGGTCTACTCCCAGAACAGTTTGAGTCTGGTTCTGGTCCAGTTTGGTCTAACAGTGTTGTTTATGTGTGCAGGGTACTCTGAGCAGATCTGAGTGGGAAGCAACCAGTAAGTTTCACTTTGAACTTGTTTTGATTGGCAGTCGAATCATCATGTTTCTCATCACAACAGTGTTTTGGTTCAGATCTGAAACTGATCCTGGAACAGTTTTACACCTTTTAACCTCTACAACGTCTGCTAGTCGTCTCTCTCATGTGGTATCACTGGAAACAGGGAGACCTCGTCATATCAGAAATATCCTTTTAAATGTTTTTCAAACACAGATTGGCTATATTTAGTCTCAGTGTAGCCCTGAAAGTATGAGACCATCATGTCTGGTTTTCATCCACTAGTGGAGATGACAAATTGCATCAACCAGCACAAAACCAGTTCTTTTCTACCGGCTAGCATATTAGCATTAGTAGTTTCCCACAGGCTAGCATGTCAGCATTAGTTATGTTCTACAAGCTAGTATGCTAGCAGTAGTTGCTCTTTACGTGCTAGCATGTTAGCAATAGTTGTTTTCTACAGGTTGGTCTGTTAGCAGTAGTTGTTCTCTACAGGCTAGCATGTTAGCATTAGTTTTTTTCTACATGCTAGCATGTTAGCATTAGTTTTAGTCCCTCTGGTCATTTCAGCAGCATTCTGAGACTTCAGACATATTTGTGTCAAAAACTGCAGTAAAAGTTAAATTAGTGACTATTTAATCTCCAGCTGATGAAATCTGTCAGACTGTAAATAAAAACCTCCTTTAGTGTCTCAGAAGATCATCTGGAGCTCCTGTAGAATGTTCAGACTGTGTTGTTCACTGATAGTGTGTCTACACCCCCACACTGTCCTTTAAACACAAACACACTGATCTACACTGAGACACAGGTTGGAGTTCTTCCTCCAGAGGTTCTGACACAAACTTTAGTCTGTTTTCTTTCTGACATTCATTCATGGATAAAGTCACAGAGGATCAGGAGATGCAGACGGTTTAATTTGGGGGATGGAGTGGAAAAGGTTAATGCAGAGGTGACAGATATCCGGTGCCTTCGTCATCCTCTTGTGATGAAGATGAGCTGTTAGGAGACATGACTCTGCTTCATGATTCCCAGCAGACCACCAGCAAAAGGCTCCCAGGTGTAAACAGCTGTCAGTCAGACGTGGTGGAAGACGAACGGATTCATTTCAGCTTCAGATCAAATGTTTGAAGTGTTTTTAAAGAATGAGACGTCACCTGTCCTCTCTGCTCTGTCCAGGTATCTACCTGGTGTTCGTCTTTCAGAAGATGTCCTGATGCTCAACTCTTCTTCTGTGGTTTACGTCGTCCATCTTCTGTTAGTACTGTGTTCATTATTTCTTGTCAGTTTTTGATAAACTACCAACTGTGTGAATTAAAATGAAATTTAAACTCTTTCTGTTTCTTTTATCAGAACAAACTGATAACTAGTCTGATATTTGGAGAACAAAGTTTTCTAGTTTCTCATATAGGCATCCTGAGATATGTACTATCTCATTTTATTCTTGGAGCTCATTTCCTCCTCTGGCATCATGTCATTGATGTAAGAAAGCAGATCTGAAATCAGTTTAGCTCAGGTCAGACTTTACAATCATGGCTGAGGGACAACGGAGCAGCTCCAGGTGTTGCCATGTGGCTCCTGCACCATCGGACCTTCTGTCGCTGTGGAGACCAGAGGAGGACAGACCACACAAAGAAAGGTAGAACATACTCATGTACTGAAAACGGTTTAAAATCTACAAGCATACAAATAACTGGAGCATCTGTCCTCCCTCCACCCAGTCCTAACAGTCCCGGTCATTCATTCAGGCCTCATCCAAAACTAGAATTTAAGGTGACTGTTTGTTACAGTCTAATATTTAAATGTGGTCAGATTTGTATTTGATCCACACGAAAGTGCACAGACTCAAACATACCAATTAAACTCGATTTGGATAAGGATCCATCAGTATTCCTTAAGAAAATGCCCTATCAAGCAACGTTGAAGTAAAACAAATCCTGGATCCGCCCCTTAACCTGGATCGGTAACAAAATCTAATGGGATCTATTCCCCATCCATTTTATTGTACCGCCTGTCCCGGGTGAGCGGGGACGACACTGACGTCAGTCATAGCTGACCCTGACCAGAGTCTTAACGTTACCGGTGGAGATTCTCAACCTCCATCCGCCGTGGGAGCGGAGTTTGTAATGATAGTTAGATTTCAACGGCAGACCTGAGCGGCGCCGCCCGCCCCACTTTACCCTTGTACAACAAAACGAACATACTTAACGTGACTGTCGACAGCACAGCGAAAAGGTAAAAATGTTCCGTCCAACTCAGTCGAACCATTTGTGGCCCGATGTGGATTGTTATCGATCACATTAAAGATCATACAGTACAGTGTAAAGTGAAGCAGAGAGGACTCATCGCTCAATAGAACATTGAAAATATAAATGTGTATAGGTTGACGTTATCTCACCAGACTCCATTTAAATTCGTACTCGTATCTTGATCCTATGTTGAAATGAATCAACGCTTAAATGACTTTTGTAACCCTTTGGTTCCAGTTTTTGGCTCATTGTTGGAACAACATAAATCGCTTCCTGCCTGTTAAATCCTCCTGTAACTGTAATGAAGCCAGACTGAACTGAACTTAATATAGTAAAGTTTATGTTTTTTAAATAGGTACTTATTGGGTATTACACGTTCACCGAATTTATCAGTGATCTCTGACGAAGTCTAAATGGTAAAAGGTAACACTGCTGGTGGTGTTAAATTGAGCTGGTAAGCTAATTCTTGTTAACTAGTCATATTTGAGTTTAGCATGGCTAGCAGTGTGATAAACTGTTTTCAAAGCGAACTAACATCTCGGTTACGTTTCTCCTCTAGTTCTTTATGTAGTTTGGTATATTATACTTTAATGGTGCATTATGAATGAACAACGGGCGCATCGTGTCAGTAGTTTAATAAAATAAAAGGTTTTAGCTAGCCAAATGGGTAACAGCTATCACACGGATGTGACGTAAGCCTAGTTTGTTTGTTTCCTCGGTGGGCGTGGCATGTGAACCTCCTGTCTCAACTATAGAGAGAAACGTAAACAGCTAGCATGTTCGCACACCAGCCAGCCTCAGCGCAGAATGAAGAGCCGGTAAGACACATTTTATTATGCCGACTGTTTGTCCTGACGTGAACCAGAAGGTCAGTGACGTATCTCTGACACCGCTTCTTCTTGCGAAGTCCGTCTCTGTGCATTACAACATCTAACTTGATTAAGTGAAGCCGTAGCGTCATGTTTGCTAGCTCAGGGTGTTGTGCTGAAAGAAAGCTGCTTAAAGCTGAGCCGTCAGCTTCCTGACAGATTTATGATGACGTGATGTTGTTTTTATTGATGTGAATGTTGTTTTAAAGACCTGCTGTCAGGCTAACGCTGTTAACAGGACAGACATAGTTAACTTTTAACTCTTAAATATCTCTAATCAGTATGTCGCTGAACTCCTGAGGTGCATTATGGGAAACTTCAGCCCTTATTTGGCTTACTGAGTATCCTACTGTCAGTGCTGCCCCAGCAAAGACATATTCAGACACTTATATTTTCACTGTAGCAGCTAACCCTCAAGCTTTGACGTCATTCCATTTGAGAGAAGGTGTGGTGAGACCACCTGACCTCATTAGAAGATGTCATTTGGTATTGATGTACACATAATAATAATAATAATGATGATGATGCCTTTTATTTATGGGTGCATTCCAAGGCACTCAAGGACGTTTTACAAATTGCTACAATCGACAACACAGTACAAACAATGGGCAAAACAATGGTCCAATGGCTGGACAGTAGAAGGTGATTGGGCTATGATTGCTCCTCACTCCATCCTCTACACCGCACAATAAACAACACTCAAAGCTGAAATTTGAATAAAAAATGACCTGTGCAGCTCAAAAATCTGTACTCGGCAGCACTAGCGTAATTCGATCAGTATCTTTAAAAGCTAAGAAATTCAACTCCACCCATGTGTGCACGATGTCAGAGAAAGTCAGACGCAAATCAAGAATCGATTGCCGGTGATTGATTTTGTGCAGGCCTGAGACATGGCTGGTAACCAGGCAGGAAGGCTCTACTGAAAGACACTTCAGGTGCATGATGGGAAACGTAGGATCCCGTGTTTTTGGACTAAAAGTCACCACCTCTGCTGCTCTGATTTTTGATTCTGTTTCAGGAGCACTATTGAAGTGTTAACTGACTGAACTAGTCAGTTTCAATATTGATCAGCAACCCAAATGCATATCACCTTAAGTGATTGATTTTGTCTTTGCAGGACATGTGACTGATCAGACAATGCTCAGCTGACAGATGATGGAACAGCAGAGGTGAAGAAGAAGATTTTCTGCCTTCAACTTTATTTATAACGTATTTTTACTCATGACGAGGAATTCAATAGGTGCCTTTAACAGTGTCAGGTAGATACACGCATTTGGTTTGTGAAACCCTCAGAAGGCTGACAGACAAGTGGTCATTTCAGGAGATCATTGAGGTTCCTCTGGTGGCCATGTTGGGGCCTCAGCCGCTGTCCGTCTCCTCTGCCGCCACGCCTCCGTCTTAGATCAGCGTTCTGAAGTTTGACAAACGCAAACCTGAGGCTGTGGCTGCGTTTTCTGCTCCAAGGCTTCAGTGTCTTTATAGATTGTTAGAAACTAGTCCGCGTCGACTGATCAGCCAGTCATGGCGGAGTCCAGTGCGGAGCCGGCCGCAGCAGCAGATCTTCTGATTGAACACATCAAAGAGGAACTGTCCGGTCCTGCTGAAAATGTCACCAAAGAACTGCTCTACACCATGAAGACGGAGGGGACGGACACCACACTGGGGTCCGATGGCACAGCTGAGGTCCCAAGTGCTGCCGACAGTCCTGCCAGAGTTCTTGAGGAGGAGGAAGCCACGCCCACCCCACCAGAGTCGTCATTGTCGCTGTCGTCTGAAAATGAGACACCAACCGTCGCTACCACAGAAGAAGAATCTCTGCTGAGGACTGAAGAAGGACCAGGCAGAGGAGGAAAGCCAGGTAAGAGGTCGGAACAGATCCAGGATCAGCTGATTGCTTCAATAAAAAAATTTTGACTGACGATCACATTAAAGTACATTCTAAATAAAACGAATGTAGAAAAGTTAATTTCATGAGCCATAAGTTTCCTCTTTTTTAATGTCTGTACACTCATTAAGGTAAAAATTCATTTGAAAGCAGATTTAAACATGACGTTAATGACGAGGCTGTACTGGGATCAGTCTCATGTCAAATGAAGTAACACCACCTGATTGGTCAACCCTATAAACCTACTACCTCTGGAATGGTGTTTAAGAGTTATCAATTAAAATATGATTCTCCATCATGGAGGGTCTGGATCTATTTTTGTGTGTCCCCTCTGTTACTGTGACCCAGCTCATACTGACCCGTCCACATATAGATTGAACCTACCAGATCTGGGTCCAGTAACACAGTAGGATCAGGTAAAGTGAGTGATCTGTTAGTGTTATGATCCTGGGTGTCCAGTGTGTCACTGGATTCCAGCTGGTTAACGTTCAGGAATTGGAGCAGAGAAACAAACAGCCAATCAGAAAATGCCTTCAATCAGCCGTTGTTGTTCTGGGATGTGATTGGCTGAACACGGACAGAGAGCGACAAACCAAACAAATTCGAAGTATAATAATAGCTGTTATGATTAGCAGTGGTCTCTGATATGTCTCTGGACCTGGACCTGGACCTGGACCTGGAGGAGACTTCCTCTGTGATGATGGAAGGCGGCTCAGATGACCAGCGGGAGTCCTCAGACTCTGCGTCCTTCTCCATTCCCAGTCTGGAGCTGTCGGACGGGGTCACGGCCACAGGACACCTCCTGGACGTGGAGGACGGCCTGTCCTCGTCCTTCTCTGCTCCGGCTGCAGATGCCTGCTCTCTGTCCACTGAGGTCGGCAGCCAGACGGCCGATGAGACGCCAGAGGCTGCTGGTGAGACGTCCTCTGGTTTATGGTTGTGATGTGTGGTTTGTGTGGTTTCGCCCTGATTTAGAATTTAAAGACAGAAATAACTGTTTAGGAAATTCTTTTCCATGTTTGAACTTTTTGCAGCTGTAGGGAAACAATCATTGGTGCTCGCTGATCACATTAGGATCAGGACTATTGATATGGGGATTGACCTATTGGTTTAGTCGTCTCTTTGTGACAGCAGTTATCCTCCTGTCCACAGGGGGCGCTGTGGCTGCAGCTGCTGCAGCTATTTTGGACTCTGAGCCGTCCATGCCGGCGTATTACCTGGTGAAGTGGATCACCTGGAAGGAAAAGAAGACTCCCATCATCACTCAGAGCGAAAATGGACCCTGCCCCCTGCTGGCCATCATGAACGCGCTCTTTCTACGCTGGAAGGTAAAACACACGTGTCAGATGGTGTAGTGACGGTTTGAAGGGACCCCTTAGTGGTCGTCATGTTTTTAACTGTGTGTGTTTCAGGCTAAACTTCCTGCTCAGACTGAAGTGGTCACCACTGAGGACCTGATGGCTCACCTGGGTAAGACCAACACAGAGCCATCAGCCAATCAACTGCAAGTTCACCTGTCAGAGGAGTTCCTGGTTTTAACTGTTTTTTCCTGTGTGTGTGTGTGTGTGTGTGTGTGTGTGTGTGTGTGTGTGTGTGTGTGTGTGTGTGTATATGTATATATATGTGTCCTGTTTCCTCACCTGGAGGGAAAAAAATGGCAGAGTGTTGTTCAGGTGTGCTCCAGCAGCTGATCACATGACCTCACTGTGTAAAACACTGTGTGTTTGTTTTGTAGGTGAGTGTGTGTTGTCTGTCACACCCAGACAGAAGGCTGATGGGATGGAGCTCAACTTTCAGCAGGTACACACACCTATACAGGAAACCAGTTGACTTTCAAAATAAAGTTCAGACAGAAAATGATAACTGTGATCCTCTCTCTGTGTGTGTGTGTGTGTGTGTGTGTGTGTGTGTGTGTGTGTGTGTGTGTGTGTGTGTGTGTGTGTGTGTGTGTGTGTGTGTGTGTGTGTGTGTGTGTGTGTGTGTGTGTGTGTGTCAGAATATGAGTGATGCCATGGCGGTACTTCCTAAACTGTCCACAGGTCTGGATGTTAATGTGCGTTTCACCGGCGTCACTGACTTTGAATACACACCAGAGTGTATCGTGTTCGACCTGCTGGACATCCCACTGTACCACGGCTGGCTGGTGGACCCTCAGGTATGCCTTTTTGGGACTCTGTGTTTTTTAATGGAGCTTTATGATGCTGAGGACAAAGCAATTTTACCCTGTAACACACAATACTACAGGTACTGTTGGTCTCTGTCAACATGAAGGCAAATGTTGAAGAACCACCTTGAACACACCAACGTTCCAGTCCCCCTAGAACCACTGCTGGTCCAGGACTAGCAATCACAAACATGTCAGGTCATAATAACAATAATGATTAAAAAACAGGGTGTATATGACAAAGCAATCATAGTTTATGTGGTTTATTAATTTTGCATTGGCTTTATTTCATTACAGATTAAACAGGTCAGCAATAAACTAGGCCACAAAAAAGGTGACTACATTACACAATTAACAGGTCTAGGTAACCACAGTCCTTACTAACAAAAAGACTGCTGGATGATGTCATCAAACTCTGTGACTAAATCAACATGAAATATTGTTGATGAAAAAAGACTAAAATGTAGTTTAGAAATGAAAAAAAATCGACCAAAATCTCTCTTTATTTTCATCCACTAAAAAGAGGAGCAGATGTTGTCACTAGTGAGTGACTAGCTCAGGAGGACGGAACAACTGGGTGTGTCACACACTACTCAGTCTCTGGCTTTCCAGTGGACTACGGGGGTCTGGAGGGTCTGCAAACCTGTTTTCCAGAAATTGTGCAGACATTTGCTTGGAAGCGACAAAAACTGATCAGATAAATCTGATGTGGACTCATTGAAATCAGAGCAAAATGACCAAAAATATTGGTTTGGTGTGAAATGTTAATAATAACCTGATGTCTTAGAAAAGACTCAAATGTAAACACTTTTATTAAAGTAGACTAAAATACTGACGGTTTATTTGATATTAAATTTATTTGATGTGACTAAATATGATCAAACTCTAAATAGATGATTAAATGAACACGACTCAGAGAAGAGAAGGAAATGATGATTGGATGGAAATAAGTGTAGAAGAAGAAGTTGTGTGAAGTTGTCTCAGACTACTGACAGTCAGCAGAGATGCGGTCGACTTCGTTGTCGTGATGTTGAGATGTAGGTTTTTGAAGTCGAGGAGTTTGTCTGGGACTTTTCAGGATGTCTGCTGCTCGGACTCACTGATTTCTATCAGTATCTGTTGTCCAGCCGTCCAATCAGATTCTCTCGTCTCTGTAGCATTGATGAACTTTTTGGTCATCTTCTGTCTCCTGCTCAGGTTCATGTTATCTAACCGTGTAGCTGTAGCGCATCGTATGGCAGTATCAGTAATTGTCTTAACACAGGCCGTTGCTAAGCAACCAGGTGTGGCACAAATGTTGAGTGCAGCAGAATACAGGAGTTTGTTGGGTGTAGTGTTAAGTGTGTAGATGTTCTACGAGCAATGCTGTGGATTAGTTGTTAGAGATATAGAAGGTTTACGGCTGCCACGTTTTTACTTCCTGTGTCCAGAGTCCAGAGATGGCAGCTTCTGTAGGGAAACTGAGCTACAACCAGCTGGTGGAGAAAATCATTGACTACAAACACTCTGAGGACAGCAGCAGAGTCAGTGAAGGTACCACACAGCACAACGACTGAACACAGGTGTGAGGGGCCATGTATGAACCTCTCACCTGTGTGTCTACAGGTCTGGTGGCAGAACAGTTCCTAGAGTCGACGGCAACGCAGCTGTCGTATCACGGTCTGTGTGAACTGAACACGACGGCCAAAGAGGGGGAGATCTCTGTGTTCTTCAGGAACAACCACTTCAGCACCATGATCAAACACAAGGTACACACACCTGTACCTGTTAATAAAGTTTTATATTCCCTCAGGGTCACCTGTACCTGTTAATAAAGTTTTATATTCCCTCAGGGTCACCTGTACCTGTTGGTGACGGACCAGGGCTTCCTTCAGGAGGAGGGTCTGGTCTGGGAGTCTCTTCATAATGTCGAGGGAGACGGAAACTTCTGTGACTCAGACTTCAGACTGTGTCATCCTCCACAGAGAGCTCCGCCCACCACCGCCCAGCCACCCAGTGCCCAGGAGCAGCAGAGACAGATCGACCAGGTGAGTCCCAGCAGGTGTGACTGATGGAGTTTGTGATTAACAAGTCAGCGACTGATGATGTTGTTGGTGGTAGGACTACCTGGTGGCAGTGTCCCTGCAGCAGCAGCAGGATGGGGCCTCAGGGCCCCTCAGTGACCTGGAACTGGCCCAACAGCTCCAGCAGGAGGAGTACCAGCAACAGCAGCAACAGGCAACACAGCAGGTACCAGCGCGTACTAATACTACACCGTCAGCAGGTACCAACGCGTACTAATACTACACCGTCAGCAGGTACCAACGTGTACTAATACTACACCGTCAGCAGGTACCAACGTGTACTAATACTACTCTGTTCGTACTTTAGCCAGTATTCTGTATCGGTACGTTTTTAACCTCGGAGTCGGGGGCAGTGAAAAAAGTCCAGTAATCTACAACAACAATTTACCACATGATGATGTCATGACGTTGTTGTCATGGTGATGATGTCATTGTGTTTTCAGGTCAGAGGTCAAGGGTCGCAGCAGGGAGGAGCCAAGAAACGAGACAAGGACTCAGACTGTGTCGTCTTATAGACTCTTCATCATCATCTTCTGTCACCCCCACTCATACACCTGCATCTTACAGCTTTATCGGTGTTCATTGATTAGTGCTTATTGATCAGAGTAATATAAGAATAAGGTCTGGATTGTCAGTATCAGTGAGCTTAGAGCTGATCGGTTGTTTCATGTGGTGAATGAGAAGCTACTTTTCATTCAAAACTGAAGGTTAAACTTAATAATAACTTCATAATTTATTCATTCTACAGAGTCACGTTGATTATTGATTTATCGCTGCAGGTTTCTCACTTTGTAACGAGCGATCAGCTGACAATTGATCTAAAGTTCTAAATGTTAATGAAATATGTTCCTGTGATCGATCAGCTGTTCTCTGCTGATCAAAATGGAGCTTTAATAAAATTGTTGGTTATGACTCATTAGAGGTGGAAAATCATTTCATGTTTATTTCACTGACCTGATGGGACCAGTTTTACCAGTACAGCTCATGTTACTCATATTTAATCCCTCTAAGCTCCTCCCACTTTAAAAATGTCCTGTCAGATTTTCAGTTTTAAGAATGAATGTAGAATATAAACTGTAAAGATGATCAATTAAAAAAGATGGGGGTGCAAAATCCGGCAGATGATAAACGTGTCTTGCCAAATAGTGCACCTACCCCTGAAGTTTATTTTCAGACAATTTAGCATAACACTGTTATCAGGTCATAGCTGGGCCTCTTTTCTCTCATCATACATCTAATTCTCATCTATGAAGAAAAAAGATGGGGGTGCAAAATCCGGTAGATGATAAACGTTTCCTGCAAAATAGTGCACCCACCTTGAAGTTTATTTTCAGACAATTTAGGATGATAATACTGTTATCAGGTGTAGCTGGATCTCTTTTCTCTCATCATTCAGCTAATTATCATCTCTGAAGAAAAGAGATGGGGGGGGGTGCCAAATCCGGCAGATAAAAAACGTGTCTTGCCAAATAGTGCACCTACCCCTGAAGTTTATTTTCAGACAATTTAGCATGATATTTATAAGAGCACTTAATTTTAATATTTTAGAAAAGACACCCCCTTTTTTAAAGCCTATTAATTTTTAAATGTTTTTGCTTCTATTATATTATTGTATATTTAATTTTAGGATTTTAAATTGCTATATTGTGTGTGGTACACTTTTTGTTTTATCACACAGATCCGGGTTCCCGGGAATTTTAATAAAGAGTTGTGCTCCTGCTCACGGCGCCTCAATATTCCAGTGGTGACTTTTTTAATTTTTACCTTTTAAAAATTTCTTCTACCTTTTATTTCACTTTTTAATCGAATAAACCAAAACATAATGACTGTGGCCTTGGCGGGGATCGAACCACCGACCATCTCTTTGGGAGGTGCTCGCTCTACCCCTTGGCCACAGTCAACTCAAAAATAACAAGATATCATCCAGCCCTAGACCTCCATAGGAAAAACGAAAAAATAAAATAAAATATATATGTATATATATATATATATATGTATATATATGTATATATATATATATATATATATATATATCATTTTCCTCTCACATCCATTTTTTTTCTGTTATCAGATCAGATTCTGTTTTATTTTGTTTTTATGAAATCCTCAAAATTACAAATTAAAACAATGCTTTAATTTGAGCCACTTTTTAACATTTCATCTAGTTTATCTTTTTTTGGGCTCCAACAGGCTTCCTTTAGAAATGAGGCCCCAGGTGTTGAAGTTTTCCTGTTTACTCCCACGCAGTATTTTCCTCCTCAAGGTGTGAAGAAGTTTTAAAGTAACCACAATATTATTATTCAGTAGGATGAATGTTATTCTACAGCCTGATATAACGGTCATATTTTTAGCACAGCGGAATACAGAGAACAACTCTGATTTTAAGCTAGTGAAGGGTGAAAATATTAAGTAAAAGGCCATTTTGAAATTCGGGAATGTCTTCCCCAGATTTCCAGGCCATGCAAGGCCCCAAGAGCAGCAGTTTTAAATCTGCGAGAACACGGAAGTGTGGACGACATAAAATAACAGTGAGGAAAAGGCGTCGAGTAGCTGAACAAAAGAAACAGAGACTACGCCTAGACTGGTAGTTGAGTGGAGTTTACCTGTTACAAAAACATCACAAAACATTTTGTAACATTTTGCTTACTGTACACAGACCTGGATCGGAATATTAGGCCATTTTTCTTATAAAATTCCAACTTTTTTCTTATTAAGTCCCAGAGGTTTTAGCCAAGTTCAATAAAAGTGTCCAAACATGTTCTTAACGTGTTCTCTGATCATGTCGTTGCTGAAGATCTTAAAAACGTTAGAAAAGGAAATAAAGTGTTCATGTTCAGTCAGAACTTTGAAATATGTAAATTTTTACTGTCTTATTTAATGTAGCCATAAATACATTAAAAGGTGAGAGATCCAGAGTCATGACATCAAAATTATGATGTACAAACATAAATGAGACAAAATGTTAATCTTATCAAAACATCTTCAATGGAACCTAAATGTGTAAATAAAGTTGACATATAAATATTTTTGAACGCACCACCACAGATGTTCCCAAACTCATTCCAGATCAGAACCAGTTGAAGATAAAACTCAGAAGTCATCACAAACATGTTGCTTTATTTCATGCAGTTCAGTGAGGTCATGTGACATACGCTGGACATGTCTGATGGTCAGAGACAGGAGACCCAGTCTGTGACAACAACAGTTCTGCCTCTCCCTTTAGAGGAGCAGATTTACATTCAGAGTCTGGAGTGAGGAAGAGGAGGAGGAGACATTTACAAAGCTACAATTTGTTCATCTCGACTGGATTGGCGACTTGAGAACAGAGGACGTTTAACAAGTTGACGTGAGACAGTTCTCCAGTCAAGGTTCTGTTCCTTGAGGGGTTGGACCTCCAGCTGGAGGTCTTCATCTCTGCCTCCTCCCCCTCCTCCTGGTTCTCTAAGAGATGATGCTGTTTGTCTTCACAGTGAAAAATAAAGCAGCATCATGTGATGTTAGCATTGTTAGCATTTTTCATCATAACCAAACGTCTCGATAGAATCAAACTAAAATGGAGGCGGCTCCGTGTTTCTGTGACAGAGTTAGCGTTAAACGTTTTAGCTGCATTCACATCACCAGGCTCACATTTATTCAGTGTGAACACAAAAATCTGGTCTCTTCAAATCGGATCTGAGTCTCTTTCATATGTGGTCCTGGATCAGATCCAGGTCTGTTGCTGATCATGTGACCTGAATGAGGACACTGTCGTCGTCGTCATCATTATCATCCAGCACCAACAGCAGGAAAACCAAACCAGAGGAGAGATGACGACAATGCTGCTGATCAGCTGATCACCAGGGATGATGTCATCATACGTTCACTACTAGTGTCCATTTGGGTTTGAACACCATGAGTCGTCTCACTAATATGACGTTTGTTGTTGTTGATCAGGTGACTCATTTAAAAACAGATCAATGATCACATGTCTGCTGATTGGAGGACAGATGTGTTCCGATTAGTCAGATAGAGGTCACTGGATTATGGGCCACCTCTGATCTGAGATCAGAGGCTGTTGGTGTGAACGCAGTCTTACCCACTGAAGTTAAAAACTTTACAAAGAAGATGTTTCACATCAAAAGTGTTTGAGCTGAAGAACAACGGAGATCCAGAACAACACCGAGAAAAAAAAAGAGATTCAGAGAATAAAGTCAGAATATAGTGAGGCCCCCCCCCCCCCGCCCCGCCCAAAAAACCCCAAAAAACTATGGCTTTACGAGTATCCGCATAATTTTACAACTAACTACAAAAATTCTTACTTTGTTTTATTATGACTTTTATCATAAAACGACTTTTAGGAGTTTTTTCTCCTAAAATTATTCTTGTAATACAACTTTTTCTCATAAAATCACAACTGAAATTTTGTAGTATATAAACTGAGTAAAGATGAGAATTTAGATTATTTCTCAATGTGGCCCTAAGGGTCCATCATAAGGAAGACAGAAGGCAATGAAAGGTTTTTAGAATCGCGGACAGCGTTTTCCTCTCCGCGTTCAGTCGTCACCCAGAAAAACATTTTAGCAGCTTTTATTTTCATTTAATGGTTAACAGAAAAACCAGACGGACTGATTGAGATTCACGTTTTAAATTTCTCCAACATGAATGAGTTTATAATGAAAACAGGAGAGGAAGACGCCGACGCGTTCAAACGATATAAAAGCACTTCTCAGGTCTGAGAGCCTTCCTCGCTCCTGTTGCATTGATAAGTTTGTACCTTCAATACGTCTCAAGGCATCATCATCATCATTTACAGCAAACACATGAAAACAAAGAACGAGAGCCTTTTGCTATTTAAGTTGCTTCTCTAGTAAACTTTGAGTCACAGCTGCAGCTTTGTCGAGTATGAAGTAGCATGCTAACGGTTAGCTTTTACAATAGCAGAGCTGTGCTTGTCCTTCAATAGTGGTTAAAACACAAAGAACAACTGTAGAGAATCACAGAACATCAATAATGGCTTTATTCCAGTGAGAAGCTTCAGTATTTGACATTAATGGTTCATTATAGTAGGAATTACCTGCAATTAATTGTGTGGCGTACATAGTTCACGCTTCATGGTTAATCACTAGCTAGCCTGAGGCTAGCTAAACCCTGGTGTGTTGGCAATGAAAGCAAAGTGAATTTTTGCTTTGCTTTGCTCATGAATGTCACCGCTGTGTTGGTGAGCTGTTCACTACTAATTCAGTCCAACGTCGAGACCTTCAGTCATTTTGGAACAAATGTGACTTCCTTCCACAATAATGCGTCATTAATTACAGGCAGCATGCTGGCTAGATGTTGTTCTTTCTTTTATTTATAGTCATTCCTCTACAACTGTAGTTAAAAACATAGGGTACAAGAACATACTAACTAGCTAACTAGATTCTACTCTTGGCTGATATTTGACTGCAGTTGTGTGGTACAAGATTTGTTAGCTAGTTGGCTAGAATGATCCAAATCTAAAATTGTATATACTGAAATATTTAAATTTCAACGGAGTATTTTAAACAGTGAAGCAGTGTTTGACAAAATTTTTTTTAACATAAGGAGGTCAGGGGTCTAGAGGAGGGTCAGGGGTCTAGAGGAGGGTCAGGGGTCAGGGGTCTAGAGGAGGGTCAGGGGTCTAGAGGAGGGTCAGGGGTCTGTCTGTTCCATGACGTTTGAGAAGTAAAGCGTTTTTCCCTTCAGACACTGGAATAAAGCCGTTGAAGACAAAACATCAGGTTTAAAAACATTCACATATTCAGGAAAACGATCATCAGATCGACAGAAAAAATAAAGTTTCTGTCAAACAGAAATAAAGTCTCTCTTTTAGCCTAGCCACAGAGCTGCCTCTCCTGATTGGCAGGAATAAATCAGAGGAATGTATCATGTGGCCAATCAGGGAGGAGGAGCAGGTGTTGGATATAATATCAGACACATAATAATGAACATATGAATTCAGTTCAGGGCTAACAAGGGAGCTAACAGTTCAACATGTCTACTGTTGAAGTCAACACTGTGGAGTTTAGCATTAGCAATGTTAGCATGTTGTGTAAGGAGTATGTTTACAAAAACTCAAAAAATACACTAAAGTTTCTTCTGAAATTCAACAAGGACCCCCCCCCCCCCAAAAAAATCTAATCAAAGAAATGAAAATGATTCAGTGACAGTCAGTAAATCCATCAGTTACGTTGAATTTTAATTTGTTTTTTTTTCACCAGAAATGTGTCAGCCTCCTTTAAGGATTTGTAGAAATCATTAAGACAAAATACTGAAAAAAAATATTAATAATTAATATAAATATATATAATTAACCTCAAAACAATACATTTATCATTGGTTGATTAAATCTGCTGCTGATGATAAATTCTAAATGATTTCTATTTCTATTTTCCCGTAGCAGCGAGGTGGTTTTCACGGCTTTGCACTGAAACAGGATTTCTTTTGATTTGACTTTGATTGGACCAGTTGTAACCTGGTCCAATCAGCGCCAGACTTCAGGAGGCCTGAAGAATCTACATGACAACTACACGTAATTGTCACTGCGCCACTTAGTGGCCTTGTGTGACAAACATGATTTGATTTACATGAAATCTTCATGATGCATAAACAGAAGATGTAATCAGTGGCTGTTCTCTGGCGCCACATAGTGAAAACAGGAAGTGGGCCTGAAGTAAAGGCAGAGTTCAGAACCGTCGGTCATTACTTAGTGAAGAAGAAGCTAAATGCAGACAAACATAATAATCATTATGCTTACATTTTATGAAATCTATTAATTATTGTGTTTATTTATCTTTTTATAACCTTCACTTTTACTGTTGTTTCAGTCTTTAAATCCATTTTTACACTTTCACTTTTAACTTTCATGTGAATCGTTAAAAAGTGCTTTATAAAGTTTGACTCGTCAACTTGAAGCATTGTGATAAAATTCTGGTGAAAACAATGATTAAAAGTCAACATCAGGATTTAACATCCTCCTCCAAAATACGTTCATGACCTGTCATCTCGAAACTTTATGGACCAATCACAGGAAACTTCCTGCAGGTTTTTGTCTAATTTTCTTGGAAATGACAGTTTTCGGTTTTCATTCAGCTGAACTTAAAGATCTGATGTCTCATAATTATGGGATGTAGTTTTTTTCTTGTTATTGTGAGTTGGTCATAATTATGAGAGAAATCTGTTTCTGGAATTACGAGTTACACTTCAAAGTTTGTAGAACTGCTTCTAGTTTTCATGAGCTGATGAATACGATCATAAATTCAGACCTGATTTCGGGTGAGGTCACATCGAGTCAAAGATGACCGTTAAAGTTACTGTAAAAAAAGTTTTTTCACCAAACTGAAGTGACGCTTTCAAACGTTTCCAGCGGATCTGCAGCTGAAAAAGACCCGTGTCCAAAGACCCGAGGAACCTACAAACACAACGTTTCCTGATCACATGACCTCAGCTGTGCTGCTTCACAATAAAATCCTGTAGAGTCCGGTAGAAGTCTTCCAGGTGTGAAAAAGTCCAGAAACTGTAATTTCTCTGCTGCCAGTAAATGCAGCGAGATCAGATTGGAAACTAATCTTGAGCTGAGATGACATCACAGCGGAGGCTGAGCCTCTCGACTGGTGTCCGTCTAAAAAGCGAAGCTCCTGAGGCGAAGCGTAAACGACGGCACTCACATGATGCCGTTGGTGACGTACTGGAAGGAGTCGTAGAGTTTGGTGGTGATGGAGCGCATCGAGCCGTCCACCAGCTGCTCCACCAGCAGCTGCAGCTGCTCCTCCGTCAGCGACATGTGGAAACGCTCCTTCAGGCCACGGATGGTCCCAGACCCGTGGAAGCAGGACAGGTGGGACCCTGGGGAGGAGATACTCCAATCACATACAAGTACTACCACTACTGCAGTTCCAGCACCTCATTCAGACAAAATACTCCCATCACATACAAGTACTACCACTACTGCAGTTCCAGCACCTCATTCAGACAAAATACTCCCCTCACATACAAGTACTACCACTACTGCATTACCAGTAGTGGTAGTACTTGTAGTACGGTTACAATCCAGCCAGGTGTACCTTGCTGCATTATCTCCACTATCTGCAGCACCTTCTCCATGTGCTTCCTGGCGGCGATGAGACCCTGAAGCATCAACATCTTGTAGTAGATGAACATGTCTCCGTCCAGCCCACCCATCACCTAGAACACACACAGACAGGATCAGGATGCCAAACGCCTCTCGTCTCTATGCTCATCAAACCAGCGGCGTTCACTCACGTCCACAAACTCTGACGTCAGCTTGAAGGCGGACGTCTCGAAGCCGAGGTTTCGAGGAGAGCTGGAGAGGATGAAGCCGAAGTCGATGTGGATGATATGACCTTCAGAGTCGAGCAGGATGTTCCCGTTGTGTCTGCAGAGACCGGCGACGTGTCAGAGAGAGCTACACCACTGTTAGCCTAGCTTAGCATGAAGATGTGTCTCACCTGTCTTTGACCTGCAACAGGTAACAGATGAGGCTGTATCCGGCGCAGCTCTGGACAAAGTTCCTCTGAGCCGTGAGGAAGGCTTCTGTGGTGAAGCTGCCATGTTCCTGCAGGAAGTAGTCCAGCAGAGACAACTGACTCTGTTTACGCACCTGGAGCACAAACCAATTGATCAATCGATCGATTAACAGAGAAGATAAAGCACTGGATCCACCGCAACCAGCTCCAATAGTCAAATCCTGCTGTTACAGTCACATCACAGTAATTTGATGATGTCACATAGAATAGTACTGTACTACAGTTTACTGCACATACTCTGAATACTTTATGTACAGTTTCCTGATTATACTTTTTGATGCAGGAATTTTAATTGTAACAGATTAGTATCAGTACAGGATGCAAGTACTGCTTTGTACCTGGTGCAGGGAGACGGCGTTGAGGACGGGTTCGATCATCCCGCTGTCTGATGACATCACCAGGATCTTGTAGGGTTTGATCCACAGAGGAACTCTCTCCTGCTGCCAGATGGACTGAAAGGAACAGATAAATAAAAAGGTTATTGAACCTGATCCTAAGACGGTGTCATCTTCAAGTCCATATAGATGTAGTCTAAGTACCAGATGTAGTCTAAGTACCAGATGTAGTTTAAGCATCAGATGTAGTTTAAGCATCAGATGTAGTTTAAGCACCAGATGTAGTTTAAGCATCAGATGTAGTTTAAGTACCAGATGTGGTTTAAGTACCAGATGTAGTTTAAGTACCAGATGTAGTCTAAGTATCAGATGTAGTTTAAGTATCAGATGTAGTTTAAGTATCAGATGTGGTTTAAGTACCAGATGTAGTTTAAGCACCAGATGTGGTTTAAGTACCAGATGTAGTTTAAGTACCAGATGTAGTCTAAGTATCAGATGTAGTTTAAGTATCAGATGTAGTTTAAGTATCAGATGTAGTTTAAGTACCAGATGTAGTCTAAGTATCAGATGTAGTTTAAGTATCAGATGTAGTTTAAGCACCAGATGTAGTTTAAGTACCAGATGTAGTTTAAGTACCAGATGTAGTCTAAGTATCAGATGTAGTTTAAGTATCAGATGTAGTTTAAGTATCAGATGTAGTTTAAGTACCAGATGTAGTCTAAGTATCAGATGTAGTTTAAGTATCAGATGTAGTTTAAGCACCAGATGTAGTTTAAGTACCAGATGTAGTTTAAGTGCCATATGTAGTCTAAGTATCAGATGTAGTCTAAGCACCAGATGTAGTCTAAGTATCAGATGTAGTCTAAGCACCAGATGTAGTTTAAGCACCAGATGTAGTTTAAGCATCAGATGTAGTTTAAGCACAAGATGTAGTTTAAGTACCATATGTAGTCTAAGTATCAGATGTAGTTTAAGCACCAGATGTAGTCTAAGTACCAAATGTAGTCTAAGTATCAGATGTAGTTTAAGTACCATATGTAGTCTAAGTATCAGATGTAGTCTAAGCACCAGATGTAGTCTAAGTATCAGATGTAGTCTAAGCACCAGATGTAGTTTAAGCACCAGATGTAGTTTAAGCATCAGATGTAGTTTAAGCACAAGATGTAGTTTAAGTACCATATGTAGTCTAAGTATCAGATGTAGTTTAAGCACCAGATGTAGTCTAAGTATCAGATGTAGTTTAAGTAACAGATGTAGTTTAAGTACCATATGTAGTCTAAGTATCAGATGTAGTTTAAGTACCAGATGTAGTTTAAGTACCAGATGTAGTTTAAGGACCAGATGTAGTCTAAGTATCAGATGTAGTTTATGCTGTTTCACTGTATGAACCTGGACTGTGTGGAACCTTTAGGATGTGTAGAAGAACACAGAACATTCATTAACATTAGATCCTGTTGGAGATTTAAATCATTAATGAAGTTAAGCTGCTGTGCATTGTGGGTAAATGTCACAGACGGCGGAGACACACTTCTGGTTTCTGCTGCTGAGGGATCGCTGCAGATGGTGTCATCAATATTTTCTGATTGGTTTAATCCATATTAAAACACACCTATGGATAATTAAAACAACCTCTTTGTGTTTTGCGCCTGTTAACGTTCTAAGAGCTCCAGGTGTGGTCTACCTGCAGCTGTCGGAGGACCTGATAGGCCAGCAGCTCCTGTCTCAGGTCGTCTCCACACTTGACAATCACAGACAGGAGCCTCCAGTTGATCAGGTGACCGTACGGTGAGGCTTCTCTGATCCGCCTGAAGACAAACGCACATTTCCATCAGAGTACAGACACAGAGCTGCTGACACACCTGAGGATCCTGGACTCACCTGACTTTCTCCTCCCAGGGTTCTTTGAGGGCGACGGCTGACGGGTCCTCAGGGTCTCTCCTGAACGAGGTGGGAGTGTGGGCGAGGTTCTCCGACAAACGGCGTCTGGAGTACCAACAAACAGATCAGATGGTCTGTTTGTGTTTCTACTCGAGTTAAATACACAAATTAACTGAGTACATTTACTCAAGTACTGTAGTTTCTTTAAACAAAATCTTTCGTTATACCAATTTATTCTCTACTTCTACTCTACCACATCTTCTTTACACAACTTTACAGGTTATTGATACAAATCATAATCAACAATAACAAATATTAATGATTACACTACCAGTAGTATACAAAGTCATTAAAATGATCTCCACATATTAATAATTACAATCCAATAATAGACACTATAATGCTTTATGAGTACTTTTATTTCTGGTACTTAAAGTATATTTTAATGTTACTACTTTAGTACTTTTATAAAAGTAAGACTTTAAATGTGGGACTGGTAGAGTATTTGTAACTTTAGTATTAGTATTTTTACTGAAGTTGTGGATATTTCTTGTGTTCCATAAAAAATAATGAAACTGTCGTCACTTTACTCATACTTTAGTTAAAGAGTACTGCAGTAAATGTCGTATTATTTCACATTATGCAACACACTACAGTAAAGTAACTAATGGGAAAAATGACATATGGAGTATGAATGTAAAGATGATAGTGTGTAAAACATGACTTCATTATGTTTTGGTGTAGTTTTGTGTTAAAAAGTCAAACTGATGGATGACATGATCAACTGGGATACAAATCTTTGCCAAGAACCAACAGCCCCTGTAACTAAAGTCAATCTAGATCTATTCCCATAAATCCTGATCTAAAACCTACCAGGATTATTGGGGCCACATCCATCATTCGTTGTAATATTACAAGAATTAATTCTGTGATTTTATTTACGGTATGTCACTGTGGCCAAGAGTAGTAGAGTGTCTGCTGAGAACAGAACCTCATTGGTGGAGGTAACAACCTGTAGTATACTGTACTACATACTGCAGTAGTACTACGATGACTGAGTCAGTTTGTTCGTGGGTGTTACCTGATGTCTCCGGCAGCGATGAAAACCGGCTCTTTGCTCTCCAGACTTGTGATGCTGTCGACTGAAAACTGACTGATGTTGTCGCTGCTGCTGGTCTGAGCCTCGGCCTGAAACACATGAAAACCATGGAATCTAAGGAAGTGCTCTGCGCCGCCGTCTGAATCACGACCAAACAAATGTTCTGGTCTTAGGATTTATTCGTGTTAAAGATTTGAGATGTTTTCAGCTGCTCTGACATCAGACACAGATCCACCTGTCACATCTACATTTTAGGAACCACAGAAGGAGTGTGTGATAAATGATATCGTCTCACCTCCACCTGCAGCTGCCCAATGTCGTCCGTGGCCCACGCCTCGTCGTCATTGTCGTAGTTCTGGACGGTGGAGAAACTTCCTGCTCTGTGTTCTGATGTCATCCCGCTGTTAGTTTTAGCCATGGTGACGCCGCCACCACAGTCCAGGTTCTCTGCAGAGCGAGCAGTTCGGATCCTTGTCTCCGGGATCCGAACTGGAAGTGGAGACGTGTCAAAGCTCTGGCACTCCAAAACCTCTACATAGATGATGTACGGAGCCTGAGGAGGAGGAGGAGGAAGAGGAGGAGGACGACTGTTATTGTCTGGATGTGTAATGTCAGACACTTGCTGTTGGACTTTTTGGGGGAGCTGAGCTAACAATTCCCCACTGCGTTCAGTCTCTGTGCTAAGCTAGGCTAGCAGTTTCTTTTTGTTGTGAGTCTTTGTGTTAAGCTAGGCAAACCTGTTGCCATGTCCTGTACGCAGGACATGGCAATGTGACCCGCCCTACTCTGATTGGCTCAGCATGACGATGAAATTTCTCATGTAGCCCCTCAGTGACAGAACAGGAAGTTTTAGCTGTTCCACCGTCCTAAGCAGATCCTCTTCAAAGTGTTGCACCATAATAATATCTTCTAAAAGTTGTTTGTTCAGTCTGGGTAGAAAACCAGCTTCAGAGTTAGGGTTCATATTAAACCAGCGGTCCACTTATCAGAAGGTCTGTGGTTCCACCTCACCTCACCTCGCCGCTGCTGTAAGTCAGTGTTACCTGGTCAGGTTTGTGTTACCTTGTCTTTGGAGTTGAGCACCACTGCCTGTGTGTGTGGGATCCTGCAGACATGGTGCTGGTGTTCGGCGGTCGGCAGCCACACTCTGGCCGGCAGCTTGTGGTTGAGCAGCGACAGTTCTGAGATCAGTCGCTGGGTCTTCTGCTCTTTGGTGGGCAGTGTGGCCAAACGCTTCCCGATGCAAAGCAGAGACTTTATGAACTCCCTCTGAGGACGGAGACGCTCCGGCTGGAACACACAGACAAATACTTATTGGAACACTGAATCGACCAGGACCAGAACCAGAGGAAGAAGAGGAGGGAGAAAAACACATGATTGCAACCTTCCTCAAATATTCAACTGCAACAATCAGCTGATGCAGAGAAAATTCATCTGCTGCTCCTCTCATATAAAAACATTTTCTGGTTTCAGCTCCTCAAATAGGTTTGTTTGTTTGCTTTCACAATAAACATTTTAGTATCTTTATCTTTTTCTGTCTCAAACAGAAAAAAGGAGCTAACAATACTTAAAAAATCAGCCACAACATAATGTTTACCAGACGGGACAGAATATAAAAGTTAAAATGTTTTATAAAATGTAGTGATGAAAGTTGTTTTTGAGGTCAGACATGTCTTATCAAACTACAGTTCCCAAGTTTATCCACCAGAGGGCAGAGTGACCAAACATCCGGTAAGTGTGGTGTCCAGTTGCATTGGAGACAGCAGCCTGATGATGGAGCTGCTAATGTTAACTGATGATGAGTTTACTGACTCGGTCTTTTTACAGGTGGGTTTGTGTTTCTGATGAAAACTGAAGCTGCCGTCTCTGTACCAACGTCGTCATTTTATGTCATTACAATCACACAGAGAAAGTGAACGTGAACAATAAAACACCTGAACCACCAGAAATCAGATATACTTTCATTAAGTTTGATTTATTTGCATGAAAATAAACCAGTAGATGTAAAGAACATGGATGAAAACAGATTTTATTTTCTTGGATTAGTAATGTTTTTAATCTATTCATTATCTATATTTTTCCCAGAAAACATTCTCTATTTACTCAGACTGCATGAACTCATTGGTCATTCAGGACGTCAGTTTCACTGCTCTTATACTCAAACATTATTTCAGTGTTTAGAAATGATCAAACAGACGGCAACCAAACAAAAAAATTTCATTTTAATGTCTTCACAACATACATGTTAATTTATCATTTGTTTACTTTCTGTTAGTTTACTTTTATTAAACAGAAGTTAAAAAGGACGCAGAGACTATCCGTGTAGTTTGTGGACAGGTGCAGATTTAAAAAACAAACAAACTAGCTTCTATCAGCTTCAGTTTGAAGATGTGCAAAGATGTCGCGTAAACATGTCGCGTAAACATGTCGCGTAAACATGTCCGGTGAACGTGTCGTGTAAACATGTCCAATAAACATGTCCAGTAAACGTGTCGCGTAAACATGTCCGGTGAACGTGTCATGTAAACATGTCCAGTAAACGTGTCCAGTAAACGTGTCGCGTAAACATGTCCAGTGAACGTGTCATGTAAACATGTCCAGTAAATGTGTCGTGTAAACATGTCCAATAAACATGTCCAGTGAACTTGTCGTGTAAACATGTCCAGTAAACGTGTCCAGTAAACGTGTCGCGTAAACATGTCCAGTGAACGTGTCATGTAAACATGTCCAGTAAATGTGTCGTGTAAACATGTCCAATAAACATGTCCAGTAAACGTGTCCAGTGAACGTGTCGTGTAAACATGTCCAGTAAACGTGTCATGTAAACATGTCCAGTAAATGTGTCGTGTAAACATGTCCAATAAACATGTCCAGTAAACGTGTCCAGTGAACGTGTCGTGTAAACATGTCCAGTAAACGTGTCGTGTAAACATGTCCAGTAAACGTGTCGTGTAAACATGTCCAGTAAACGTGTCGTGTAAACATGTCCAATAAACATGTCCAGTAAACGTGTCGTGTAAACATGTCCAGTAAACGTGTCATGTAAACATGTCCAGTGAACGTGTCGTGTAAACATGTCCAGTAAACGTGTCGTGTAAACATGTCCAATAAACATGTCCAGTAAACGTGTCGTGTAAACATGTCCAATAAACATGTCCAGTGAACGTGTCGTGTAAACATGTCCAATAAACATGTCCAGTAAACGTGTCGTGTAAACATGTCCAGTAAACGTGTCGTGTAAACATGTCCAATAAACATGTCCAGTAAACGTGTCGTGTAAACATGTCCAGTAAACGTGTCATGTAAACATGTCCAGTAAACGTGTCGTGTAAACATGTCCAATAAACATGTCCAGTAAACGTGTCGTGTAAACATGTCCAGTAAACGTGTCATGTAAACATGTCCAGTAAACGTGTCGTGTAAACATGTCCAATAAACATGTCCAGTAAACGTGTCGTGTAAACATGTCCAGTAAACGTGTCGTGTAAACATGTCCAATAAACATGTCCAGTAAACATGTTGTGTAAACATGTCCAATAAACATGTTGTGTAAACATGTCCAGTAAACGTGTCGTGTAAACATGTCCAGTAAACATGTTGTGTAAACATGTCCAGTAAACGTGTCGTGTAAACATGTCCAATAAACATGTCCAGTAAACGTGTCGTGTAAACATGTCCAGTAAACATGTCCAGTAAACGTGTCGTGTAAACATGTCCAATAAACATGTCCAGTAAACGTGTCGTGTAAACATGTCCAGTAAACATGTCCAGTAAACATGTTGTGTAAACATGTCCAGTAAACATGTTGTGTAAACATGTCCAGTAAACGTGTCGTGTAAACATGTCCAGTAAACATGTTGTGTAAACATGTCCAGTAAACGTGTCGTGTAAACATGTCCAATAAACATGTCCAGTAAACGTGTCGTGTAAACATGTCCAGTAAACATGTTGTGTAAACATGTCCAGTAAACATGTTGTGTAAACATGTCCAGTAAACAAGCCGACTTCTCCGTACTGGTTCAGGAGACGTTCACACGTCTCGTCTCTGCAGCAGCTCATGAAAATATTTTCCTGACTTCAGCAACACCACATGGTTTAAATCCTCCTCCCTGTCTAGAAACAATCCCCCCCGCTGACACATGGAAACGCTTCAGAGACGTTTGAGAGGAAATGGGAGATATTTACGTGACCCAGATTCTGTAGAACGACTCCCCAAAACACAGATGAGCAGGATTTAAATCCAGACAAAAGATTTTAAAGATGCCATCAAACAGGAAAATAATTAAATAATTAAATTTAATTAATTAATTACATTAATTTCATCCACTGTTCTGATCACAATCATTTTAAACCGAAAGAGTTTTCTTTGTCTTTAAAAAGGAAAAGTGAATCTATTTCAGCTTCATGTTGTTGGTTTGACATTTGAAGACGAGAAATGATGGAGGAAAATAATCTATCAACAGGAAACAGACTAAGGGTTCAGTCTGGGTTCGAAAATCAAGATCGACAGCAGATTATTCTAAAACAGATTAGAGATCAGTTAAATCAGTGAACATCTATGATATAACATCCATGATGTAACGTCCAGACAGCCTCCTGCTCTGTCATACATGTGCAGATGTGTGATAACAACGTGCTCTCAACAGGTAGTCTGTTCACAAATCAGACAGGTGACGACTCTCGTCTCGTGGAACTAACTGATGTCAGGACACTATTCTATTTCTGACCCAGAGGAACGGAGGAAACAAAAAAGAAAGCGATACAATCAGAAGAAGCACAAGCAGAACAAAAGAAGCACTGATGATGTCACAGCTGAATTTTTTAGAGTCATATGTCAAGTTGAAAAATGAGCAGTAAATGTTTGACTGGTGGTATTTTTAAGGTCATCTGACTGCAACTTGTTTCAGTTGTTTTGTACGTACATACAGTATTTTTATATAAAAGGCAAATATCATTATTGATTACTGATCAAAATTTATGTTAAATAGTCAAACATAGCCCAAAATCACCACAAGTTTTCTTTACTAGCAGTAAACCTGGTATAGCATTTACCATGTGGTCCATCGTAGTTTAATGTGTTAGCATGCTCACATTACCTAAGTAGCAGTAAACTTGGTATAGCGTTTACAGCACGTTTTGATCATGCTGTTGATTTCACCCAAAATTCCCTCGTGAGATACAACATGGAAAGTTTAGTTTCTGGTTTTGTTTGTTCAGCCTCAAACTACCTGCACACAAAATTTTATTTATGTAAATATTATTAAAGCCACTAGATGGCGCTCACATTGTTACAGTATTAATCTCATGTCATGGAATCAGTAACGCTAAGATCAAAGGTAAAGATGGCAGTGATAATCTTACCTCGTCATGGACAGCTTCCACTTTCAGATTACTCCCTGTCCGGCCAGACCCGCTGCTTGCCGTGGTGGCGTCTGACTTGGATCGCTGATGGGTCCTCCTGGATGGGGAAGCAAACACCTCTGCCTCCTCCGCAACAGGGCTGTCTGGGGCGGGGCCGGCAGCAGAGAAGGAGGGCGAAGACTCCATATTGCTGCTGTGGTGCCTCCGATGACAGCGGCGGAGGGATGGCGAGGGCGCCGGGCTGTCGGACACAGAGGCTCCGAGACCGACAGGTTTGAGTTCATTGGACAGGATGAGTCTTCTGAGTTTGGTGCCTCTGGAATGACGCTGGGTGGAGATGTGCATGTCAGAGGAGTAGGCCCCCAACAACCACGCCGTCAGCAGAGAGAAGGTTATACTACCTCTGCACCGATGGATCTAAGAGAGAGTCAGAGAGGAGCAGTCAGAACCAACACAAATCAATGATCAGCTGTTAATACCTCAGCGGACTCACCAGGTACGGTCTGATCGCATCTCCCACCTCCGTGTCCATGTGCACATACATATTGAGCAGCTGTGGCAGGTAGAAGTCCACCTCAGTGTTGAGAAAGCTGAAGAGGCGGTTCCCAATGTATGCCTGCACACCCGGCTCCTTCGACTTGTACAGGTAGGAGATTGCCATAGAGACGTCAAACAGCTTGGACTCAAACAGGCGCAGCAGCCATGACTGTTTAGATGAGGACACCGACTCCGGTTGGGTTGAAGAATGTGGGTCTGCCTGGGTAGTACTGCCTTCATCCTTCCCCTCCTCCTCATCTTCCTCTTTGATAGAGCTGGTGTCTGGGCTGATGTGCCACTGTGGATTCAAACATTCAGTGTCTGTGTTGTGCTGTTGTCGTTTCTGTTCAGGCACGTCCTTGTTCTGAAGCTTGACTTTAAGAAGAACTTCCTGGCAAGCTTTTAAGGCTACTTCCGAGTCGATCACTGGAACCAAAGAACAAGTAGAGATCAGGCTGATGTAGCTAGTGCCCCATGGAAGCTACAGTGCTCATTATAACCAGTGTTTTTTGGATCCTAAGACAAACTGGTCCCAGATGGGACCAGACTAAAGGTATGGACAAACCACCCTTCTGCCCTACAAGTATTGTTTCCTGCACCCTTCCCAGACAATGGACACATTCAAGCATTCCAGTTTTTGAGTACCGTGACAAGATTAATCAACAAATTTAATCAACCTCGTTTGGGTAAAAGAACTCTTCTTGGAGCCAGGCCTCGTAACATGGAACACGACTGGCCATGCTGTGCTGGCATAGAGGTCTGGTCCCAATCGGGTTTCTTGTTACTGAGTGATGGTAAAATGGAGCATGAGATGGACAGGTGGTTTGGTGCAGCATCATCAGTAATGATGGCGTTGTATCGGACCATCATGGTGAAGTGGGAGTCGAGTCTGGATCTACGTTCAACCCTCACCTATGGTCATGAGTTCTGGGTAGAGGCTGACAGAATGAGATGGTGGAGACCAGCGGCTGAAATGATCCTCCTCAGTAGAGGGGCTGGACTCAGCCTTAGAGATGGGATGAGGGGCTTGGAGTAGAGTTGCTACTCCTTCACATCCAAAGAGCCAGTCAAGCTGGTTTAACACCTGATTACAATCCTCCTGGGGCCTCCCTTTGAAGGTTTTCTGGACAACTGGGAGGAGACCCCGGGGTAGACCCAGAACTCTTTAGCGGGATTACATATCTCATCTAGACTGGGTCCTCCAGGAGGAACTGGAAAGTGAAGAGAGGGACGTCGCTCCAGGGTGTGATGTCAGAGAGCATGGTAGTGTTTCTCTGGCTAAAGAGGCGTGACGTGAAACACAGCAGCGTCTAGCGTGATGTTTTACATCAGCATCCAGCAGCACTTTGTAAACAAAGGAGTCACATGACAACAATCATTAGCGTCTCTGTTACATGGAGATTGATCTCGTCCTCTGATTGGATGGTAAGGAGCTCCTGGACCTCACGCTGTCTCCACAATCTGCAGACAGTAGTTCTGCTGTAGTTAGCTGCTAACTGCTACCAGTTGCTTTTTAAATTGGTTACATGCACCGATAACATATTGTCAAAACGTCACACCCCGGCTCTGTTCTACCGCCTCGCTCCTTGACTCATTCATCCACCTTGGGGTCTGTCTGTGTAAACAGAGCTGCTTTCAGGCATTTGTGATATTTGAGTTCACATGTCCACTGATGGGACGTCATATCGTGCTTACCTTGGTCGACCCCCAGGTCCATCTCCATGGCGTCCTCAGAGATGACATCCAGTGGGGGGCTAGGGCCTCGCGGATCGCCGGCCGTCGACGTTCCGCTGCTGCCGATGCCCTCACTGGCACTGCTGCCGAGGCTGCCAGTGCTGGCGATGCTCCCGCTTGGGCTGGAGCTGCGGGGGCTGGCGCTAGGAGATGATGGTTGGTCGCGGGTTGAGGGCGGAGGAAGCTGCAGCTGTGGGCGAGGATGATGATGGTGATGGTGATGATGATGATGGTGGTGGGTGGGGCAGTCACAGGAGCTCTCAGAACAAGAGGATGATGATGAAGAAGAGGAGAAAGATGAGGCACTGGATGGGGAGGAGGGGCAAGAGAAGGTAGTGGGGGAGGAGGAGGAGGGTGGGGGAGGCGGTGGGGCTGAGTGGGAGGGGCTAAGGTGGAGCGGGTGCAGAGCTGGGGACAAGGTGACCTCAGCGTTGGCCATTTTAAAGGAGGTCTACAAAAAGAGAGAAAGGAGAAGAAAAGAAAAAAATTTAAAACTGAAGATGGAGAACAAGACACCATGTTTACTGCTAATTAGTGTGTTAGCATGCTAACATTAGCTAAACAGCAGAAAACATGGTATGGAAAACGATCAGCTGATTTCCAAAGGTAGTATAAGTATTCAGACCCATTACTTCAGAAAAAGTATTAACACCATTCTATGAAAGTACTCCACTACAACTAAAGGTACCACTGTACATTCAAGAACCTACTTAAGTACAAGTATGAAAGTATTATCAGCACTTTAAGTATACAAAGTATTAATTGTGCAGTAAAAAGCTAAAGATGGAGTACAAGTAGAAAGTACTATAAAATGTAAAAATTCAAATGAAGTCCAAGTACTTGGGTAAAAGAGCTTTATAACATTCCATCACTGCTGGTGAGTCAATATCAGATCATAAATGTGTTCCTGATGACATCAGTAGCAGCTTCATCCTTAGGAGAGGTATGATGTCATCTCCCACCAGAGTGTGACTGTTTCCAGATGTGAGGCGTGGGGGGAGGCTTGTTTCCACGGAGACGACCCTGTTTGTTCCTCTTCTCAGTATGATGAGCTTCTGTGATTGTACTCATGCTAACGTGATGCCTGTTGGTAGCTGGGAGCAATGAATCCTGGGACTTGTAGTCAGTCTGACCATAGATACCATACCATAGATTAGTTTTTAATGTGTCATTTACTAAAACTTAACTAGTCAAGGCTTCTGTCAAGTGTTGCTAGGAAACATGTTGCTCTGTCCAATCAAAAGTAATCAGCTATGTACATATGACGTCACTGTAGCATAACCAGCTAACTAGCTTAACATTCATTCATTCATTTTCTATAACCGCTTATCCTGTGTAGGGTCGAGGAGGGGCTGGAGCCTATCCCAGCTGACTTTGGGCGTGAGGCGGGGTTCACCCTGGACAAGTCACCAGTTCATCACATAGAAAGACAAACAACCATTCAGACTCACATTCACACCTGCGGGCAATTTAGAGTCACTAGTTCACCTATATTACACATTTTTGGTGGTGGGAGGAAGTCAGAGAACCCTTAGAGAACCCACACAGACACAGGGAGAACATGCAAACTCCACACAGAACAGTCCCAGGTCCTCAAGTTGGATTTGAACCCAGGACCTTCTTGTTGTGCTGCAACAGCGCTACCCTAGCTAAACAATCTATGTAAATGTATGTTTTATTTGTGTCTGCACACATGGAGAACAGTTAGTTAGCATTCATACAGTTTAGAATGAAAGGGAACTATCTGATTATACTGAGCTAACTAATGTTAACACTTGTGTTATTGTAGAGAAATACAATCATTTATCATGATTCAGGTCAGAAACTTTCACAATGGAGTATATACATATATATAATTCTGAGAGCTTCCAGATGTATGGTGTAACTAATGTACATTTTTATGTACTTTTACACCAAACCTTACCTATATCTGTCTGTAGAGCCAAATGGTAGTGGAAACACTGCCACAGAATCAGATCACAGTAGTGATGCAGCCAATCTTCACCACCATCGTTTTCAGAGAGGTGGCGTTTGACCCGTTTACACGGAAACAGTTTGGTGGCATTTTTAAAGATTACACTCTGGAACCCGTTTTCAAACGTTTGGGTTTGATTGTTGTCGTCATGTGATTCCATTGTTTATACAGCACCGCTGGATGTAAAACGTCACTTTAAACGCGGCTGTTACACGTCACACATCTTTAGTTTGAATGCCAGCAAGCTATCTGACATCACACACAGTAGTTATTACTGCCAAATTACTCATAGAACACAGTAAAAGTATTGTAAATACTACATACATGATGCATTTACTCCATTTATTGTATGCAATCTAAAAAAGCTTCACTGCATAACCTGACCCTAGTATTTATATTCCAGAATCACAAACTCAGTGTTTGATCCTTTCTCTATATATTTAACTACTTCCAAAGCAGCACAACAAAAAGTAAATGAAGACAGATAAATAAGTATTAACATTTAAAACTACAACTCTAAAACAACAATCAGTTTAAAGTTAAAACTTAAAGTAAATTAGAAACAATGAGCCAATAGGAACACATATTATTACTGCATTATTAATAGAAATATTACAGTATTGGCAGCTCTCAGTAGTACAGGAACCTCACAGAAGAAATACTGCAGGGAACTAAATACACAGTAGTGTGATTACAACACAGGAGTAATATTTATGTCTGCAGTAACGGTGAACGACGATAAAACAAGATTCAATGTTTTTAAAGTGTTGTAAAACCAGAAGAGTAGCTAACGGAGCTAACTAGCAGTAACCGGAGGAGGAGGAAGAAGAGGAGGAGGAGGTGGAGGAGCAGAGCCGCTCCCTCCTGATGAAAACAAAACGGTGGGAGGAGGAGGTTAGCCGGCCTGCACCAGGCCCGCAGCCCCGGGGTTTCACACCCAAACACTCGGACAACACGGGCGGCTAACTTCTAGTTTAGCCGAACAAAACACAAAAAGACGCGTAGAAGAATAATAACTAAGAGTAAAAACCAGCCGGAGGAGACCTACCCCGGGGACTGAAGCCGCGTCACTACGGTTTAAATGTCCACAGGTTCGGGTTTGATCCGGACTTTGTACCGGGTTGAATCGAGGTGTTAAGTCCGGGTCTCAGCCCTGGTCTCAGACCGGGTCCTCAAACTCTGATGAGATCCATCTGGTCCCGGTTTTGTGGCCTGGCTCCGCTCGGGTCGAATCGACTCTGGTTTAATGCAACTGTGACGCAATATCCGTCAAAACGCGCGCAGTCTGAGACGACCGGAACAACCGGGCATTGTTTACTCAATAAAAGCATTTTGAAAACTGTGTTTTGAAATTAAATTCTTTTTAGATTAATTCTTTTTTTGGTAATATTATATTACTGAGCAGAGTTTTCAGATGAGTGAATACACGACTGCCTGAAGAAAATTCGTATAATACATAAATATAACTTTTTTTTATAGTCACAGTTTAAACTAGAGTCAATTAATCAGTTAGTCCAGATTATTACAACTATTATATTAAAACCAAGGCTTTCATGTCAAAATAAAACGTTAGCTTGGCTGCTGAAGACATGTTAAACTTTTACATTATATACTCAACTTTAAATTACTGCCACTGTTTTATTATATATATATATATATATATATATGGTTGATGAGTCGCTTGACTGAATCACTGGCATTGACTAAAGATGATTACTCGAGTAAATCATATGTTCCTCTTTATGTAGATTTTTAAAGGAAAGACTTCAGTTGGAAGCAAAATTATCCAACCCCCATCATAGATCAGGTTTATTGGTAAAAATCTACTATTGATCAGCTGTTACTACCAAATCAAACAATAACAGTTTAAATTGATCAATACAACAGATATTAAAGGGTTTAGTGTCTCTAAATGATCCAACCTGAATCTCATCATCTTCGTCATCATTTACAGATCAGATGTATTAAAACACTGAGACCTTCATAGACTTACTTTATCAGTAGAGTCTCAAAGGTTTTTCTGTTCAGGTCTAAATTTACATCAGGACTCCATGAACTCAAGACCTTCACCACTGCTGACCCAGAAGCTCCAGAAAACTGGGCTCCAGTAGTTCAGAACCATCTAGATCAGACCTAGAAGTTCTGGATGCTGTTCTGTGGAGCCATGAAACCAAACTGGTTGCAGCAGGTAAACCAGGAATATTCCAGAACTGGAGGCCTTTGTCCAGGAGGAATGGGCTAAGATTCCTCAGGAACGCTGCCAGAAGCTGGAGTCTGGATCTGCATCAGGTTTGCAGCAGGTCATAGCAGCTAAAGGGTCTACAAAGAACTAGAGACGCTGGTCATTAAGGGTTGGATCATTTTCTTTCCAACTCCATCCTTCCATTTTCTTCCGCTTATCCGGGTCCGGATCGCGGACCTCCTCCAGCTCCTCTGGGGATACACCGAGGCGTTCCCAAGCCAGCCGGGATATATAATCCCTCCAGCGTGTCCTGGGTCTACCCCGGGGTCTCCTCCGAGTGGGACATGCCCAAAATACCTCCCCAGGGAGGCATCCTTACCAAATGCCCGAACCATCTCAGCTTACTCCTCCCCATGTGGAGGAGCAGCGGCTCCACTCTGAGCCCCTCCTGAATGACTGAGCTCCTCACCCTATCTGTAAGGGGGAGTCCAGACACCCTGCAGAGGAAGCTCATTTCGGCCGCTTGTATCCGCGATCTTGTTCTTTCGGTCATTACCCAAAGCTCATGACCATCGGTGAGGGTAGGAACGTAGACTGACCGGTAAATCAGGAGCTTTGCTCCCTTTTCACCACTACAAACCGATACAGTCCACATCACTGCAGACGCTGCCCCGGTGCGTCTATTAATCTTCCATTCCATTCTTCCTTCCAACTGTTTATAAGTTCATACAAAATAATTACATAATGTATTTCATGAAAAACATGCTCAGGTGAAAAGCTCTAAGCTTATTCAGAGAACCTGCAGACTCTTTTTAAAGCTTTTAATTTGAAGACATCAGTTCCTGTTTCACTCTGTTAACCTCATGTTGTGTCTGGTTTTGGTTCTGTTTCTGTCTAGAGCAAAACATTCAGGTTCCAGCGTCTCATCCACCCACTGGTGTCTCTAGTTTCTGTCATTTTTACATTTGATTATTTTTATTTTGTGGATTTTCAAGCAGATTTTCATTTCTTCTATTTCTGAAATTATTTGACTTTTATTTGAATGTCAATCCAAACAAGACTAAAACAGTACAATGATAATAATATTCATAATATTAACATTAAATTCTGTCTTATTGTTCATTGTTTTTAAATTACATTTTTCTTTTTAAAGTTATTTTTTGGGGCATTTTATGCCTTTATTGATAGGACAGCCGAGGAAGTGACAGGAAACGTGGGAGAGAGAGTGGGGGGGAAGACCTGCGGCCTACGGCTACAGGTCGGACTCGCACCTGCACTGACTGCTAGAGGACTATAGCCTCGGTACATGGGGCGCGCGCTCTAACCACTGTGCTATCTGCGCAGTGTAATACACAGAGTAGAAGTACACAGAGTAGAAGTACACAGAGTAGAAGTACACAGAGTAGAAGTACACAGAGTAGAAGTACACAGAGTAGAAGTACCCGAACAAGACATGAGCATCACCTGGTGGGTGAGAGAGGACACAACAAAGAAGAGGGAAAGAAAGAAAAATTAAAAGAAAAGGTGAATAGAAAGGAAAAGAGGAAGGAAAAGAAGAGGATAAGGAAAATGGACATTCAAAGGAAAAGAAAAATGAAGGGAGAAACTGGAAAAGAAGAACTGGGGAGAAGGAAAGGAAGTCACCAAAAGAAAGAAAGGAAATAAAGAGAGGAAAGGGAAAAAAGAAGGGAAAGATGAAAGAATGGGAACTAATTGAGGGAAAACTGGAAAAGAAAAGGTGAGGGGAAAAAATATAGAAAAAGAAGGGATGAAAATGAAGACAAGAGAAAGGGAAATGAGAAGAGGACAGAAAGGAAATCTAGAGAAGAAAAGGAATAGATTATAGAAGAGTGCTTCCTGCCAGTGAAAAGAAGAAAAGGAAATAAGGTGAGCAGGGGGAAATGAAAAAAGGGAACAAAGTAAAGGAAAAGTGGAAGAATGGTAAGAGGAAAACAAAGAATAACCAAAAAAGAAAGAAAGAAATGACAGGAGAGGGATTGGAAATAGAGAAAATAAAGGAAGAGAAAGGGAAGAAGACAGAAACAGAAGAGAGGAAAGAGAAGTGAATGATTGTTCCTTTATTCCAGTTGGTCTGTGGAGGAAAACAGATTCTGACCTCCGTGCCCTTCCTGTCGTCTCACAGGTAAATTAAGGTGCGGCTCACTGATCATCAGCTGAACGTTCATTTTAGAAACACAAAACCAGCATTACAGTAAAAAAAAACATTTAAATATAGAAAACGTGACAGGAAACCATGCATCTTCAACAAACAAAAGTTTTATCTCCATAGCAACAGTAATAGTAATAAAATCTGCATATCAACAAACTGTACAACCATATGGAATAGCAAAGACAGACGTAACAACAGAACAACAAATTATTAGTAAAAACAATCTTTCTTTTTCTTTTTTTTTGCACCGACAGAAAGTCTAAATGTTCCTGTTTAGTGTCAGAATCCCACTCAGGTTCCATCGTCAAGTCTTCGTTACCCAGAGTTCCACAGCCTGAGGGTCCTGGAAGGCTTCACTCATGGCAAAAAAGTTCAATTAATTCTCTTTATTTTCTACATAAATTGTTCTTGAATTTTAAGGACATCAAACATTATAAATCAGTTGTAGAGAGAAAATTTAGCAAATTAAAAACTCTAAGAAGTGGGGGTCTGATAGAAAACAGGCTACTTTGAGTTTAGATATCATCATCATCATCACAATGACTGCAGTGGTTGACCAGGATCGGCTCAGATGTACAAACGTGTCATCTTGTCACCTGAACTGTCGAACTGCTGAAAAAGATCACCTGACCATCAGCCGATTATTCAACCACAGAACGTTTCATGTTGTTTTTCTTTGTTACCATGAAAAAAATAATAGATGCTTTGAACTTTTCTATCTGTTGACGTCTGGTGATTCTTCTTCAAACCAGGTCTTCACAGGCTGGCGACGCCTCATTTAGGTCTCATGAGACGGTGTTAACAACTTGATTGAACGACTCTAATGTGACCTGAATGACTGTCAGGTGACAACAACCCAGGTGAGGTTAGAAAGTCCAAAGACCAATCAGAAGACAATGAGCCTCCTGGATGAGCTCACAGACATCTTACTTCTGTCAGATCCAGTACAGGAAGTGACATCAGAGGATGTTGAGTCTGATCTGAGATCAACGCACCGTTACCCGAATCCCGATCCTTTAGATTATGTGACCCGTTTCCGGTTTTGTTTTGAGCAACATGGCTCCACAGTGAAAGATCCCCACAACCACCTTCAAACCAGCACTCCTGCTAAACTAAACTGGGCCAAACTGGACTTTTCTTGACTCATTCTGGACCAGATTTGAACCATTTCACCAACTCCTTTAAAGTATTGTCTAAAGACACTGATGAAACAAAATCCTCATGTCCAGTTCTTCCAGTTCAGGGGCCAAGCTGGGGTTTCTTTCCACGGATGGACTGGCCATCAGGAGTACCGGGAGACTTCCTGGAGGGCCGGTTATCCGTGGGCTGGAGGACGGCTGTGTTGTTGGTTGTTTTTTTTAAGGACCTTGGCTGCACGGGCCACAGAGCAGAGATAGAACACGTGATTGGCCCACTGGTTTGTCTCTCATCTGAACACTGGCCAATCACATGATCCTAACGGCCACCATGACATTCACCCCCCCCCTGTCTTTGTGTGTGTGTTGAGAGACAGAGAGAGAGAGATAGAGAGAGGTCAGAGAGAAGTCAGCGAACAAGTGAATTTGATTCAATGGAAAAGGAAAAGCAAAAAAAAATGCAAAGGTGGTGCAGAGAAATTAAGAGAAAAAAATGTAAGTCTCTTGAGGCGGAGGCCGACAAGTGTCTTAGAATGACACTGTTGTTTGGTGGGGTAAACACCAGTAGTGCTAGTGCATCTGCTGCGAGTGCTGCTAGCCAACAGGTGCACCATGATGATGATGGAGAGGGACAGAGGAAGGAGGAGACTACTGATCCCCCCCCGCCAAGGCTGCAAGATCAGGGAACAGGAGAGTGAGGCAGGCCAGGAGGCTGAGGAGAGGAGAGGAAGGGCTGTCAGGTGAAAGAGGTGAAGAGGTAAACTGAATACAGGGAGGGAGAGGATGAGCCAAAACCATTCAGGCAAAAATAATGTAGTGTGACAGTTTTGAATAGAAAAACTTCATATTGTTAAGATTTTTTAAATATATAATAATTTATCAACAAATCATGAAGTGGTTATTCGGAACACCGATGGGCTTAAAAGGTACATTATGTATTTAATATATATTTTTTTTTAGTTTGAATATTTGTCATATTTTGACAAATTAATCAATAAAAATATTAGAAATATTTTAAATTTGTATTAATGAATTAATGACACTTCAAATGAGAGATTGGACTTTCATTGTCACTAAAATGTTCTCACTTAAATTGGGGCAGTTTTTGTCTGAAAAGCGGATTTGGTGGACATTTATCCTCTAGTTAGCTAAAATATGAAAAACAAGTGTGTGTGTGTATCTAAACATTCCACCTGAGAATGAAGTTCCAGACTTTGACGAAGGTGCTACAGACAACTCTACTGTTCCAGTTCGGCCAGTTGACCAACCAAAGTGCCGTGTTTGACTTTCCATTAACATTCTCTCATCTGAGACCAGTAAACTAACCAGTTACTCCCATCAGTGACCTTTTGGATCTTAACTTCTACAATGTTGCTCAGATTTCAGATTTCTTCGGGTTATTGACGGAATGTCCAGATTACTCAGTTTGCCTAAGTGAAAAGCTGTAAGTCCAGTCTGCCGAGTTAGTGGTCCAGGATGAGGGTTCCTTCAATCAATGACTTGCACTGAAGCCTTTCCTGAACCCCTTTTAGATCTAATTCAAATATTTTCATGTTAACAAGTATTCCAAATTTGTTTTACATTTCCAGTTTACCCAGTTGAGCCCAGCAGGATCTGCAGAGGAAACAGCTTCTGTGTCACCTCTGAAGATTTTACATCAACTCTAGATTCACAACAGGACACAAAAAGCAACATTTAACTTGGAAATTGGGGCTGGGACACGTCACACCTGCTTTCCCGAGTCAAGTCCCAGGTCAAGACCAACAAGTCCCGAGTCAAGTCCCAGGTCAACACCAACAGGTCCTGAGTTAAATCCCAGGTCAAAACCAACACATCCCGTGTCAAGTCCCAAGTCAAGACCAACAGGTTCTGAGTCAAGTCCCAGTCAAGACCAACAAGTCCCGAGTCAAGTCCCAGTCAAGACCAACAAGTCCCAAGTCAAGACCAACACGTCCCAAGTCAAGTCCCAGGTCAAGACCAAAAGGTCCCATGTCAAGTCCCATGTCAAGACTAACATATCCCAAGTCAAGTCCCAGGTCAAGACCAACACATCCCAAGTCAAGTCCCAGGTCAACACCAAAAGGTCTTGAGTCAAGTCCCAGGTGGAGACCAACAGGTCCTGGGTGTAGTCCAGGTGGAGACCAACGGGGTCCTGGGTGTAGTCCAGGTGGAGACCAACAGGTCCTGGGTGTAGTCCAGGTAGAGACCAACAGGTTCTGGGTCTAGTCCAGGTGGAGACCAAGAGGAGGTATCAGCCATGAAGTGAAATGTTGCTTTAAACAGTTGGTTGCGTTGCCTGTCTCTGGATGGCTCCAGTTTCTCCCTCTAGTCATAGTGTTAAAGTCTCTACTGAACCATTCAGACCTGGACTGTTCATCAGTAAAGACCAATCCAACGCTGGAGGTGCGAGCATGAAGCAGACTGTTACATCATAAATTCTTGTTACTGTGTTTTCTCAATGCATACAACAATAAATTCATAACATACAATGACTTTCTCTCGTTTTTAACAGTGCAACTTTTAATTTCAGTTCTGTCTGAAGCAGTTGAGGCTCGGTGGTTAAAGGGAGACAGAGACGCTGCTTCTTTATTGGCACTTCACTTTAGTGAACAATGATATAATAGCGTCAATAGTGCTTTATTATAAATTAGGATTAGTGCTGTGGTAGCAAGTGTATGAGCTAGGCTACACTCACTTCATGGCAAACTCACTTTCCCATCATGCAACGGGGATGTTTTTAACAGTCGTAACATGTTTCTGTTTCCCTTTAACCGACCAGCAGCTCTCGCTGAAGGACGGAAGGAAACAGTTTTTGTACAAATATGCGATTACAGGATGGAAAACAGCGAAGGCCGTTTGTAGCACCAACGATGAAGAAGATGCCCTCACTCTGAGTGAGAGGTGCTTTGGCACAGGTGAAGAACAACCGTCAGCAATGTGACGTTACCATGACGACAGATCATACTCCTCCAACACAGAAGAGGAGACTGTATGAATCATAACCAAAATCCTGTTTGACGAGGAAGATTAGGAATGAACATTCATTCATTTAATGCTCCCACTTCTTCTTTAAACAATTAGCTGATTAACCAATTAGAACGCTGACAGAAAATTAATCTGCAATATTCTGATCATCGTTTTTTTAAACCCCAATGCTTATTAAACTAATAGAAAGGATTAGTTACCTTTGTCTTACTGCGGAAATATAATTAAAACATCAATATCTTTGGCTCTTTGGTTGAACAAAATGAAACATGAGCTTAAGGAAACTGATTCTCCAGAACTCAAACAAATAGTCAGCAGATTAATGGACAGTGAGTCATTTTAAAGCATTTCAGTTCATACTAATACTATGTATGTTACTGGTTGGGGTTTTATGCTGTCCTCCTGTATCAACTAATCTGCTGATTATTTCCTCAATTAACAGGTAAATTAACTGGTTTAAAAACATTTGACAATAGCCAAACTAAAACTAGTCTTTTGTTTGTCAGACAGAGAGTCTGAGGAAAATGACCTTTGTTTTATTTTGAAAGTGTTTCTAATGCAGTGCTTCCTTCAGTGGCAAATGAGTTAGTGCAAAGGGTGCAATGGCGACATACAAAAGCTAGCAGGCTCATCATGTCGTTCAGGGCAACAGAAGCCAATTCCTGCTAATATCCCTCATTGATATATCAGTTTTGTACTGCATCATGCTTTTAGTGCTACATGGCAGCTAACTTTGTGCTTTGCCCTTTACATCTGAGCTGATGCCATTTTCTTCAACATGACAGGACAAATTCTCGTGTTTCTGTTTACCTCAACATCATCATTAACCATCACTTCTTCACTGACAGCCACAGAAAGCTCTAATGGAGAATAAGCGAGTGCTAATGTCAGTTCAAGTTTGACATCGCGATCACTCGATGAAGGGCGGATGACGAGAAAACACGCCGTGGGGCTGGGTATCATTGTTCTTTTGGTCCTGACGTGCCTGTAATAATGGGTAACCAATGCTGACATCATTCTGATTGATGATCTAGTTGACTTGGACAGTTCTTGATTTGAAGTCATCGTTGCGTTATTAATCCAATAAGGTTGTACTCAATATAAATAATTATTATGGTTGGCGACTGGTACCAATAACCCAACCGAGGTCCAAGTACTGGTACCGTTTTTAAGTACATAACTCTCTTTAGCAACAAATTTGTCATTTCAGTTGTAACAACCAAACATGTTGAAACAGCGCCATCACCTGTTTATTATGTTGTTGCTGTCATTACCGCAGTGAATGAATACTGTAGTATTTCCTGTAAATAGTACATAGTTCATGTACTATTAGTTCAATCCTCAGGTTTCAGACAGACTAAAAATCTCACAGACTGTTTTAGCCACTAATTAGCATGTTGCTAAGGAAGTTCAGACGGTCGGTGACTGACTTGAGTAGACAGATGACAAAAGATACCCAGGCCGAGTGATGAAGGGGCAGAGAATGATGGGAAAACAGGCCTATGGCCAAACATGGCTGGAGAATCAATCAGAAGTAGGGCTCAACCAGCACTGACACAGACACAACAAATTCAGAGGAGTCAAACCTAGATTCACTGTCAGTCCACATTTTTATAGCTTCTTCAGGACGCGACGGTACGACAGAGTATTAAGGCCACGCTGAGAGAGCAAAGATTTACAGAAATAAGCTGAAGTACGCCTTCCTGGGGAGGTGCTTCGGGCATGTCCTACTGGGAGGAGACCCCGGGGTAGACCCAGGACAGCTAGAGGGATTATATCTCTCGGCTGGCTTGGGAACGCCTTGGTGTACCCTCTGAGGAGCTGGAGGAGGTGGTTGGGGAGAGGAAGGTTTGGGCTTGTCTGCTGAGACTGCTGCCCCCACGACCCGGATAAGTGGAAGAAAACGGATGGATGGAAGTTGAAGTAGTTTGAGAATAAAATCCTAATATTATGAGAATAAAGTTGAAATTACGAGAATAAAGTAGTAATATTAATATTCTAATATTATACTCATGAAGGTGTCATTTTAATCTACGGGTAAATATCAGAAGAGTGTCTCCAATACCAAAATGATGAACTTTGAGCATCTTGTCCAACTATACTTTAGTACATGTTTGACAAATAAACATTGAATGTTTTTACAAATTACACAAGTCTGATCATTGAAGAAACTGGGTCTGTTGTGTACAAAGAAGCAGACACACTGGGAGGAAATCATTCTCAAAATGTGGCCCTGATACGCTGTTGTATGAGACTTCAGCGTCTCCATGAGGTCCTGTGGAGCTACTGAAGTTTTCAAGGCTTGAAAGCGTCTATTTTTATTATTGCCCTGTTATGACATCCTAAAACCTTTCCTACATCTCTGTGAACTGAAGGTGAATCCAGGCCGAACCCTGTTAAAGAACCTTTAGAAGGCTCTAACCCGTAGTAACTACTGCATCTATCCATGTCAGGCTGACCTCCACCAGGGGCCTGATTCACATCTCTGCCTCTATTCTTCCATCATCCCTTCTTCACTCTATTCTTTCATCTGCTTCTCTAATTCGACTGATCTGAAGCAGCTGAAGCAACGCAGCAGGCGACCAAACCTCAGTGCACAAAGGTTCAAAGAGGAAAGAAGACAAGGGTGGATTTCAAGCCCGGAACCCTGAGGAGGCTTTGTCCTGGTTTCATCCCACGGACAGACAGACAGACAGACAGACAGACAGACAGAGAGACGTACAGACAGACAGACATTCACAGGGTTCTCAACGTGTCCACTCTGTTTACAAGAACAATGGGAGCTGATGGAAGGACAGTCGAGGTTCTGGCTTCATTTATCCTCCTCGATTGGCTCTTTGCTGTTGCCAATCTGGGATTTCCACCAATAAGGAAGAGGAAAGGTAAGGGGTGGGGCTTTGTTGCAGTGAGGTAAAAGCTGATAAAAAAGAGGAGGAAGAGGAGTTATGACACCTAGTGTGCCTCTCCCTTTGAGGAGGTGCTGCTGCTCTTTTTTGCCTCCTCCTCCTGTTCTCGTTTCTTCGCAGTCATGGAGGAAGAGGAGGCTGGAGCATCTGAGGAAGAGGCAGACGGTAGCGGTGGGCTGATGTGCAGCTCAACCGGCGTCAACGTTATCTCCACTTCCCCGTGCTCCTCGTGCAGCTTTGGCAGAGGAAGAGGAGGAGGAGGATTGAGGTGTGCTGTCGATGGAGGACCACTGCTGCTGTTGTTATTGCTTGGTCTCGGAGCTTTCTGGATGACCTCCACCATCGGGGTCCGCCCTGAAGCCGCCAGCTCCCAGCTGGGGTTCCCTGGACTCTGGAGAAGCAGCAGTGGTCTGCTGTGGCCATCCATCTCCACCGGCCCACCTGGTTGACACTGCACTAAAACTCCGCGGTGCTCCATCAGCCGGTGAGCTGGATCAGACACTGTCGGCAGCGGGGTCAGGATCATCCCTGGCTGGTCCGGGATCACTAGCTCCACTACGGGCTGCGAAGAGGAGGAGGAGGAAGAGGCTTTCTGGATGACTCCTCCGGTGAGAGAGGTGATGATGGGAGACTGGGAGGGAGGTGCAGTAGGGGAAGGCTGGAGAGTAGGAGCAGCAGCAGGAGGAGGAAGTAGGGCATCTTCTGGCCGAGGTTTTCTTGGTCGACCACGTTTACGTTTCACCGGAGGAGTGGCAGCTCCACAGGACATGCCCGCTGTGCCGCCTGGCATCACCACCTCCAGGGGGCGCTTGCTGGTGTTCCCTCGTGCTTTCTGGACCACAGAGGTGGGGGCTGCATGGGCATGCTGTTGCTGAGAAGGAGGAGGAGGCGGCGGTGGGGCGACCTTCTCCCTCTCATAAGACAGACAGCCCTGAGGCAGGAACATCACCGGGACAGGTCCACCCTGCTGCGGGGGCAGTGTCGCCATAGCAATGACCTTCACGCCACCACTGCTGGCGGCAGCAGCGGTGGCCGGGCCTCCAGGTCCAGATGCCCCCCCCACCCCTGAGGCATCTTTGGGAGCCAGTGACGGTGGAGAGGAGCGGACCGAGAGCTGGGCCTTATCAGGGATGGAGCTCCGAGGGAGAATTCTGGGTAACTGCTTCATGTAGGCTTCCACCTGCATGACATCAGTCACAGGTAGGTAATCACATTACTGATTGATTAGTCTATCAGTAACTAAAAAAAACAGAAAAAATGGTAAGAAACAGTAACCTTGTTGATAATTTAAGGAATTTTCAGCTGTACTGCCAACGAAAGTGTCGACGCTGGAATCTGACCAACGCAGTAAGTGTCAGATGTAGTTTAGTATCAGATGTAGTTTAAGTACCAGATGTAGTTTAAGTATCAGATGTAATCTAAGTATCAGATGTAGTTTAAGTACCAGATGTAGTTTAAGTACCAGATGTAGTTTAAGTACCAGATGTAGTTTAAGTACCTTAAGTACCAGATGTAGTTTAAGTACCTTAAGTACCAGATGTAGTTTAAGTACCTTAAGTACCAGATGTAATCTCAGTACCAGATGTAGTTTAAGTACCTTAAGTACCAGATGTAATCTCAGTACCAGATGTAGTTTAAGTACCTTAAGTACCAGATGTAGTTTAAGTACCTTAAGTACCAGATGTAGTTTAAGTACCTTAAGTACCAGATGTAGTTTAAGTACCTTAAGTACCAGATGTAGTTTAAGTACCTTAAGTACCAGATGTAATCTCAGTACCAGATGTAGTTTAAGTACCAGATGTAGTTTAAGTATCAGATGTAGTTTAAGTACCAGATGTAGTTTAAGTACCAGATATAATCTAAGTACCAGATGTAGTTTAAGTATAAGATGTAGTTTAAGTATCAGATGTTCTTGCATCCATGTTAGTGTTGTTGTTAAAATGAGGTGTGGTAACTCTGCTGGTTACACATGATGCACAGATCAGCTCTGACATCATCACATTTTCATCCACCAAAACCAATGATTGTCTCTGATTTAGAGACGCCACCGTCATGGACATTTGACATCTCAGGATTTATCAGGAGGACTTCTGCTTTACTCCAAACCGTGTCACTGTATGAACCTGGACTGTTTCATTGTATGAACCTGGACTGTTTCACTGTATGAACCTGGACTGTGTGGAACCTTTAGGATGTGTAGAAGAACACAGAACATTAATTAACATTAGATTAAGTCGGCGTGTCGGAGATTGAAATCATTAATGAAGTTGAGCTGCTGTGCATTGTGGGTAAATGTCAGACGGCGGAGACACACTTCTGGTTTCTGCTGCTGGGGGATCACTGCAGGTGGTGTTATCAATATTTTCTGATTGGTTTAATCCATATTAAAACACACCTAGTTGTTTTAATAATTAATAATAAAATAATATATATAATATAATATGGACACGACGTCTGTGTGTTGGGCCTTACTTTGCGCCCAGAAGCAGGGGGATTGTCCGGCGAAGGTTTGGCTGCAGAAGCTGATTTGTCTCCAGACGGTGGCTTCAGTGCAGATGAGGATGAAGAGTCTCCGAGTTCCCTCTAAAGACAAACAGGAAGTAGTGAGTGGCAGTGATGGGTCATCATGAACGTGAGCACTGATTGGATGGAAACTCATGACATTACCTTCTGATCAGCAGCTCCGTCGCTCTCGGCCTTAGAGATGACGGGCGTCTTCTTAATGACCTTGTGGGGTTTGGCTGGGCCTCCTGCAGACAGACGCAGTTGTCAGTCATCTTTCTACAATACAGACACAGACACACACACACATACATACAGACACAGACACACACACACATACATACAGACACAGACACACACACACACACACATACATACAGACACAGACACACACACACACACAGACACACACACACATACA
>CM075200.1:25750471-25832971 GCA_037577475.1 Chaunax sp. Z400
TGTGTCCCTGTCCCCGACTCCATCCCTCCCCCTCCCTTTCCCTCTCTCCCTCTCCCAACCTCTCTCTCTCTCTATCTCTCTCAACCAAACTGGTCAAGGCAGAGGGCCGCCCACCTTGAGTCTCGGATCTGCTCGACGTTTCTGCCTTTTAAAAATAAAAAATAAAACAAAGGCAGTTTTTCGTCGCCAAGTGCTGCTCATGGTGGATTGTTGGGTCTCTCCATAACGAAGAGTCAGTCTAGACCTGCTCTTTTTGTAAAGTGCCTTGATGTAACTTTTGTTGTGATTTGGCGCTATACAAATAAATTGAATTGAATTGAATTTGTTGATCCACCAATAATTCACTGTATTGATAAGTGATTCCAGCCCACGTCCTGATGTCAGCTGACCACTCACACTTTGATGATTAAGTCCATTTTTGTGATACCTCATCTTTACCATCTGATTCATCCACATAACGTTTTTTCTCACTTTTCTCCCAGTCATGGTGGCCGATTCACCAGATTCATGATGTAACCTAAACCTAAGACTCTCTCTACCAATCAGAAGCTGAACCAATGAGAGTCTCAAACAAAACGGTGGATTCAAAAACGTGATTGGAGGAATCTGGTGCAGTGTGAAAGCTCCTTTATAACTCGTCCATGTGACATCATCCATCTTGTATGTGTTGAGTTTATTCCGTTCTTTGAATAGTGACAGATTCGAGGCAGAACATTGAGGGCCAATTCACAAAAGTTCAAACCAACATGGAGGACATCCGTCCAGCAGGTGAAAGGATATTTGGACTGTCCTCTGCCACCGAGCCGCCGTGCCTTGATGTTGGGAAAAATGTCTCTGATGATCTTCCCAAAGTTGGCGGCGCTGAGAGGTCGATGCTGCAGGTTCTCACAGTATCTCCTGGAGGATGGAGACAGGACAGGTCAGGGGTCACATGACCCAACGACCAACAAACACACTATAATGTGCGGTTGTGTGCGCGGGTGTGTGTTCTAACTTGTATGTCTCGTAGACGTCCTGTTTGGGCAGGCAGGTGTCCGAGTGCTCCTCCAGGTGACTGCGGATCCAATTACAGGTGTGAAGCTGGTCAGCAGTGTTGAACGAACTGGAGTCACTGCTGCGACACACGCACCCGCGCACGCGCACACACACACACACACACACACACACACACACACACACACACACACACACACACACACACACACACACACACACACACACACACACAGCTGAAGTCAGTGGAAACACACATCTGAACTCCTGTCAAACAATGTTGGCATTTAGCAGCAGGTCTGACCTCTTGTCTCCGGAGCTGGGTCCAGAGGGCAGCTGGAGGTACAGGTACAGCTTGTCGTTGTCGGAGAAACGCTGAACATCTTGCTGTCAAAATAGAACAGAGCGGGTCACACCTGAAAAGCTTCACCTGCACACATCCCTAACGACTGGTTGATCAATAACTCCACAGGTTCTTACCAGGATCTGATCCACTTTGGTCTGAACACTCTTACTGCAAAACAATGAAATGAAAGTTTAAAGTGAAGCTGTAGTGATAATGTCTTATCACATCTACGGTCATAATCTGCCATTATTTATCATTACTCACAAAAAAATACAACAAATATGTCTTTGTGTTTTTCATCACAATCTGTTCTTACATCAGCATGACCCAACCAATAATATCATGATATATCACGTTTCTGTGGGGGGGCTTTAGAACTTTATTTATTTGACGGGGAAAATATTTTCAGGTTTTCCCTTCAATGACCAACCTGAATATAGCTTATCTCAGCCAATCAGGGTCGGGCCTGGTTAGTACTGGGAGGAGCTGTACACTTAGGAAATATTACCAAGATCCATCCCATCCCTTCCACAGCTGATGCTGAAACACTGATCCATGCATTCATTCATCTGGGTTTGATCTTTATTATCATTATTACTCTTTTGTCTGGATCACGACCATCATCAATAAAACACATTACAGCTTAGTAGCATGTTGAGACGCGGACTGTTTGGATTTTAATCTTTATATTTTAAGACATGTTTTGGAATATCGGGCTATAATGAACTTGACTCACTGCTAACTCTTGCTAACTGTAGCAGGCTAAGAAGCCTCCATAGCAAACTGAGGCCAGTTTGACGACAGGCAATGAAAAATGTCAATCAATATCCAAATGTAAATACAGTATGATGCAAATATGGTGCTTTGTTAACTATAATAGCTAATGTTAGTAAAATACCATATTAGGAAACACAGCGTATTCAGAAATAGAAGTCCTGATGTCACTGATCTCGACTTACGAGATGTTGCTCTTCAGTTTTTGCAGCAGCATGCTGGGCTCCGTGTCGCCCTCCCCCACCTCCAGACTTGTGTCCCCCTGCCGAGAGGCTTCAGCCCACTGCTGCCGCTGGTCCTCCGCCATATGGACCCACTAACCAGTGCTGAGCACCACCATCTTAGGACGACACAAACATAAACACCCAGTTAGAGCACTGGTTGTATACTTCATGCTATACGAGACATCTCCATGGAAACCCATGCCATCAGAGAAAAACGGTGACATGTCACAAAATTATTGATTGAGATTGACAGAAAATTCATTAGCAATAATTTTCAGTCAAATTACTGCAATCAATAACCTGGTTCCAGTTTCTCAAACGCTGCTTGTCTTAGTATCTTTGAGTTTTCTACTTTTGGTCAGACAAAACAAGACATTAGAAGACGTTGACTTGAGAACCGAGCCATCACTGAGCCATCATGGCACGCCCCCCACACCCGGCCCCGTAGAATCATACGAATCGGGAGCATTTACATCAATACAAACTTCTAGTTTAGCATTCAGTTAGAAATAAACATCAAAATCATGAAATCTACATGTATCCTCTTATATGCTCTGGAAATGAACCTTACCTTCTTTTGAGGCCAAGTCCAACACCACATTGTTGCCATGGAAACACAAAAAATAAAAATTAGAATAATTTGAAATAAGCAAAAGATACATTTGGAATAATTCCTGGTAAACAGGTAGAATTTGTCCAAGAAGGAATCCACAGTTTAGAAAAACGAATGTCCCTCTTTTCTTAATAAGTAGAAGTTGATGCCATGGAAACGCAAAAACTTCATAAATAGCAAAAGGCACCACTCCATCATATATTCCATGTGTTCACCATGTTTCATGACAAAATGTTGAACAGTTTGAGTTATAGCCCAGGCAAAAATATTAAGACGGTGATAGCTGTATTATATTTAAATCAATCACCAGATTATCTGAAAATCTGAGTATTTCATTTATTTATTTTTCTTACTTTTGAAATTTGAACTTTTTGTCAGATGTGCATTTAACAGGAACAACTTCAATAACTTTTTCTGTGCCTTTGATGAAATGTACCCATGGTGGAGGATCCTGTATTATTGATTTAATTATTCATTGACTACGCTAATTTTTACTATTGATTACCAAAGTACACACAGTAATGACAAAGTAAACACGTTTTTAACATATTCTTGTTTTTGCGATGGAATTTTAACCATAATTTGTCCATTAAAGTAATGATGAACAGACCTATATGTCATAAATGTCCATCTATGACCTTTTATTAGATGTCCATATATAAAAGGAAGGAGTCTAGGGTTTCAATATTTCTTCAGTTCTATAGAGGAGCTGAAAAAAGTGATACAGCATTCTGATGTTGTCAGACAGGATAGAATAACACGATTTCAACAAATGTACAACAGCTTGAGGAATAACACAACCATAAAAGAATAATTATCATACTGTAGATATCTTAATTCTGGAAACAGTCAGCAGAGGAATCACATGGATCATTTCAGTCAACACAGGACAACACAGATGACAGCAGACTGTACCTGCAGTAGGACACTGAGTTCTGACAACAGCTCAGCCCGGTTCGGCGCTGACAGCCGGTAAAAAAAGGCCCACTGACTGCCGGGTAGTGACACATGGCGGCTGTCACGGTGCCGTTAAATGTTAATACCACAACCGGAGCGGAGGCGTCTTTCTGACGTGTAAAACACATAGCGCCCCCGTCCACACACTCGCTAATGTTAGCTGGAAATGTGCCCGCGGCAGAAATGTGACAGCTCCCCATGTCATGTGTGTTGACAGCGGCCGTAGCGCCGGTGGTCATGTGCCTCCATTTACAATCACAACACACCGATACAGCGCTACATGTACGAACCGAGCTAACGGGCTAGCGGCTATGCATTAGCCGACCGAGCTGCGACATTTAAACACACTAGCTGGATTAATTACGAGCACATTTGATGCGTAGAAACCGATTAAACTGCTTCCCAAGAGAGAATGTATTATCAGTTTGGCGAACGGTGGCATTTACCGCGTTCAGACGTGGCTAGCTGGTGTCTGGCTGCTAACTGTAAAAGGCTAGCTAACGAGCTCTAGCTAGTATCAGATGACATTGGCTAGCAAGCCTTGAAACACCGTTAACATGTTTTTACACGCTATTTCTGATTTCAAAATAATTCCCGATAATAGTAAAATTATTCTCGTATAAATGTTTGCTCAGCCCGATGAGTCTCACGTGAGTAATTATTTTAAAAATGAAAAGAAAGTACCTGAGACAAGATACAGCAAAAATCCCCTTTAAGATTTTTTTGTGATTGGCCGACTTCGTTATGTCTGCCTGACTACAAAGCCAACGTCTATTCTGATTGGTTAGCTGGGACAAATCTGCTCAGATACTCAAAACTGGTGAAATTCAATTCGTCAACCAGGATTATTTTACTGACAGTGATTATTATGATTGGACACATTTTTCTCGTCTGCCCAGTTACAAAACAGATTAATTCACCTCGCATCATCCGCATAGCAACAGCCCTCATACTAATAGAGTGAAAGCAGAAGTAATGTAAGGCTAAGTTCACACTGCAGGAAAAATGTGGCCCAGGTCTGATTTTTTGCTCATATGTGACTTTTTCATGGCAGTGTGAACAAACACAAACCACATGGAATCTGATCTTTTCCGGTTCCGATTTGAGCCACTTCCATATGTGGTCTTAAATCAGACAAAGGTTGGATTTTTGCAATGCGACCTCAGTCTGAACAGTCAGATCAGAATTCATGCGACTTAAACGTCATCGTCCATCCACTTCCACACAGACCTCTGTACTGAAGTCGCAGACACTGCTCCACAAAACGCCATCATTAAAAACTTAGCTCTCTTTCTCCCTCCTCTCGCCCTCCTCATCGGCTGCTCAAAAAGATTCTGACCTCCGCTGCATAACACGTTATAAACAAACAGGTTCAGACCAACTTTAGTGGCCTCCATTTTGCTTCAATATTGAATCAAATCCAATCTGAGAAAAAAAAATCGGAATTGAGCATTAAGACTGGCAGTGTGAACGTAGTCTAACTGTACATTTTCTAAGTATGATTTGTCAACTATGTATGAAAATTATGCAGTTGAAGGGCACGTAGAGGAGTGCATACACAGATGTACAGTATATTGAATATTTTTGTGTTCAATGGGAGACAAGACAGTCTAGTATACTCGTGTTATTTAGTGGCCAAAAATGTAAATGTTTTATGTTTGAATTCTGTGATTCCCAGTTTTAAAGCAGTGACCAAATTCATCTGTGCCAAACACACAATCAGAAAAAATGACACTTTTTGATTTATCACATTTATTATCATTATACAAAAGTTATGATGAACATCAGAAAAAAATAACATGGGATAGATACGTTTGTGAGTAGCTGTTTATGCAGTCTTCGTAAGTCACAGCTCATCTTCATTCAAAACCGCTGAGGAGAAACATGAGGAGAAACATGTCTTAATGCACAATTACATTAATATTTATCAGAAACACTAGAAAAACAGAAATAAAACATTTTCAGTCTCCCTCACCAGGTGAACAGATTAGTGCTCTGTTTAAATTTAATCCTTTTCCGAGGCATCAACAGGTCTACTTTTCTGTTATTTAAAGGTAAAACTAGAGTCTCAACCAAAGCATCATCATGGAACCAGTAAATGTTAATTATTGTCACCACCAATAATGGATCAATAATCCCAGAAGACATTCAGTGTCAGATTTATAATCTGGATTTATTTTACAAAGTCTTCAACAAGACTGAAGGTCAAGACTGGATTCCACAGTGGTGGAATCACACAGCAGCCCTTGTTAGAACGGCTTCATGGTTAGCTTCTGGACAACAAACTAAGTTTCTACATGCAACCTTTACAGATATTTAATGTCAGTAACGTTCTGTCATATACAACATCAATGACCCCAGAGTTAACTTCTATAGTGTCCAGTATGTCAGATTGTTGCTACAGCTAACATTAGCTTAGCTTGTTTCTCTGATAACTTCAGATCCAGACATCTGATGACCAAAATCCTGCATCTGGTGAAAAGATATAGTTTAGTTAGAACTTGTGTCAATTTTCTGATAGATTAGGTTTGCGCGGGCAATCAGAACTCTCAGCATAGTATCAAAGTACGTGCAAAATCCTTGTGTACATGCAGCAGCTGAGTACTAAAACTTCTTCGGACGTCTTTTAGGTGAATACAAGTGATAGAGGATGGTGGAGTTTTAAGTAGGAACCTAGATACATGTATATATGGTCCAGTTTTCTCTAGGAGAGATCCGTCCTGCGTTCAGTAAGCAAAGCGTTCCCAAACTTTTAGAGTGATTTGTCAAATGAACAGTGTTCTGTCTTAGTGTTATGAGACAGGTCCAGTCAGGGTAAGTCACTGTCAGACCAGAGTGGCAAACGTTGAGTCAAAAACAAACTAACAGTGTCCAGCGGCAGTCGATAATTCAAACGTACCTGAAATGTAGATCTACTCATTCTACACTGGGACATGAATTTGAAGTCCCGCTACTGTGGTACAACAGTTTCTTAGTAATGATAACACGACATGGCCGTGATTCTCTCGCCTTCCATGATCTGATGCATCTTTAGCAGCAGAAACAGACTAACACCGACATCGTTCAGTATATCTATTAATAGTGAAACACCTGACTGTCCTCCATTTTGGAAATGCTCCCTCGGAATATGCTCACTAAGGTGACAGTTACTTGAAAACACTCATGTAAAGTTCACTAATGAACGGCGGGCTGGTTTCTCTCTTCCAGTACCCCAACAACCAGTAACCAATTTCTGGTTAAAGTAATCAGATTACAGCAGAGAGATGAGTCAGTTACTGGAGGGTAACCTTTGACCCTACCTGACCATGTGAGCGATGTCCCAGTTGGTTTCAGAAGACAGAGGACCAATAATCTCCACGCCCTCCTCTGTTACTATGGCGATCTCATACTAAAATAAAAACATGACATCTTTCATTTAAACAGCCATCTTGATCGACACCATCAAAGTTACTTTTTGTAAAATTACATTACTTTAAAGTCAAAATCTACTTGCCCACAGTCTATTTTTACTCCCTCCACTGAGTTATTTTATTAATAACTTTTTACATTTTAGTTACATTGCGAGTTCCATCACAATCCTATGATGTATTTATATAAGCTGCATTTCCACTGTGTAGTACCAGCTCGACTCGACTCGGATTTCTGCCGGTCCTTTTCCATTGCCGATGGCACCTCTTGTGATCCTATCATCAGCTGTTTAAGACAGGAATGTCTGCACCTCCTCAATGTAGCGGCTGCAATAAATGAAAGTTATTGTTGCTAAAGTAGTTTCGCTGTTTGAGTGTGGCGGCCATTGATTTGTGCTGTGCAGGATACTCTGTGTGTGCCGGGCATTGACCAATCAGTGGTCTTTAAGGTTTCACGTGACTTTTTAGTATCTGCTCGGCTCATTTGGAACCACAGTAGAGCGGGTACTAAAAAAGTACAACCATGTACTTTTTACCTGGTGGAAATACCAAAAAGGCGAGTCGAGCCGGTACTATGCAGTGGAAATGGGGCTTTGATGAAAATGACCAGTTTCCCAGTTGAAAACCACAGCCTACCATATTTCACTCAATGGAGGTAAAAGAGTCTTTTCCTTCGCTCAATCATCGAGCTTCAGAGTAAGACACCAGATATCATTACTGATCGATGTCACTAACCTTTAAGTCTTTTCATGTCACTACTTGTATTCCATTACATCTCTGAGGTGAGTATTGTACTTATTTACTTGACTACATTTACCTGACAGTTTTAATTATTTTAAAAGGTCAATGGACTGTACTCATTTATAGCCTTTCTAGTCTGACTAACTACTCCTAGTGTTTTACAACATAAGCAGTCATACAGTGGTGGCAAAGGAGCCACCAGGTCACCAGGAGTGACAAACATTCACACCAACACTTACACATCACAGTGTTTCCCCTCTATTCACTCAGCAGCGCTGCTGCTTGATTATGAGCGCAGTGGCTAAAATTTCATGTGATCATTAATATCAACATGCTACTTCTGATTTTCAATCCTCCGGGACCCTCTCCTCAGTCTTCAGAGGACATCTATGTAAAAGGTAATGTTAGAGTAGCGTAACTCCTTTAGAGAATAGGACAGTGCGTAACATGCAAGTGGCAGAACAGTGACAGTGAAGCGGTGAATGCGAGCAGAACAGAGGAAAAGGTTAGCAGTATGTTGTCAATATAGCAGTAAATGTACAGTATGAGCTGTAGTGTGTCAGTTAATAAATGCTAAGAAAAGTCGTTTATTATTTCGCAAACTGCAGGGGGTTAGTCTCCCCATAAAAGACTAACATTAACAGTATGTTTTTTGGTTGCTATGTAACGTTAGCTAGATTCATAGGAAGTCACGTTAATTAGCTGCTGGTCATTACTACCCGAGTGCCCAGTGTTATGATCCTCTGTTAGTAATTACAGCATAAGTGATATCACTACCTGACTTATTTGTCCAGTAAATGAACGTCATGAATGTACAAACTTAGACTAAATTCACATTTGTCCTGTACACATACATCTGGATAGTTAAATTATATTTCACTTTTCAGATGAGTCTATTAAACTGGTTGGTTATGAAGAGACAGGAGGATGGTCACCATGGAGGAGCTGAGGTTAGTAAAGCTAATAAGGGATGCAAACTAGTCACCTTTTAAGCTACTGAGAAGTTTCTTTTAGATTTTAATGAACAAATGCCTATACAGAATGGAGTCAATAAAACACTGGTTACATAAGATAAGATAAGATAAGATATCCCTTTATTAGTCCCACAGTGGGGAAATTTACAATGCATGCTGACTAAGTGCTAAAGTGTGTTACAGAAAAAAAGACTGGTAGTGCAGGTGAGGGAGGAAAGAGAAGCCAGGAAGACAGGAGAGAGAGGGAGCAGTGGGAGGTCATGAGCTATAAGGAGAGAATTTTAGCTTGAGAAAATGTTGTTAAATTTTTAGTAAATGGCGTGAGTAAGTTTCTGTTTTGTTTCATTTATTGATATTAATTTCTACAGATAAATGTCAAAACCTGTAAATGAAGACACAAAAGACAAACATGAATAATCCTATCTAATGATTCTCAAGTCATTTCATTTGAAGATATTCTGACTCTCATGAATACAACAGTGGCTGGAAAGACTGTGGGGGAAACACTGGATCAACATCAAGGATACTTTCGACATGTAGACAGCATGGGCTGGGGATCGAACCACCAACCTTCTGATAGATGACTCGTGTAAAAATGTATCAAAGTGAGCATGTCTGCCATTTGGAGGACAGATGTGTTCACATTACAGGTAGATACAGGTCACTGGGACTATGGACCGTCGACAGGACCAGATCTGATATCATCAGAATGAACAATGAACAATGCTAGTGATGTGGGCGTAGCCTCTGTTCTAATATAAACGAGTTCCTGAAACCGTCAGTCGATTGGTGAATGAACTCACCCTGTTGTAGGAGCGAGCGTCTCTGTAGTAGAGCACCTTGAGGCAGCGCTCTACCAGGTCCCGGGCCTCCTGCTTAGTGATCTCTGCTTTGGTGTCCAGCAACTCCCTCATCAGAGGCTACAGGTAGAATCAGATAGCAGACAACAAGAACCATCAGTCACATCATACCAGGAACAGACACCTGTCCAACAGGGACAGACACGTGAGCAGACAGACAGACAGGTGAGCAGACAGACAGATAGCTGAGCTGAGCAGTGCAGTGTTCCTACAGGTGAAGGAAATAAAGAGTTGTGTAGGACGGGGAAAGTCCCCAACATTTAGAACCTCTCACCGACTTAACCTTACTCATGTTGGTTAATTCGCTCATCAACTGTTCTTAAAAAAATATTACGTCATGTTCATTCACGTGACTCTGCCCTGTCCAACGTTAGTCCCTCAAAATGAAGGTGCATACAAAGCATCATGGATGACATGAGCTCAGACAAAGATATGTTCAGCTTCACATTTAGTCTATGTTCCATAAACTACCAGCTCTAAGGGCCACAAATACTCAGAACTAGGCTCCAGACATTCAGGACTGGATCAGTGGTAGTCTACAGGAGCTATAGGACAGACCCAAAGCTTTAGTACCGCTCACAGCTGCTGTGTTCACTGCTGACATGAAGTCAAACCAGACACAACAGTCAATGGAAAGAAGGTGGTCCATCTACTGTACAGTTCAGTCAATGGAAAGAAGGTGGTCCATCTACTGTACAGTTCAGTCTATGGAAAAAAGGTGGTCCATCTACTGTACAGTTCAGTCTATAGAAAGGTGGTCCATCTACTGTACAGTTCAGTCTATAGAAAGAAGGTCCATCTACTGTACAGTTCAGTCTACAGAAAGAAGGTCCATCTACTATACAGTTCAGTCTATAGAAAGAAGGTCCATCTACAGTTCAGTCTATAGAAAGAAGGTCCATCTACAGTTCAGTCTACAGAAAGAAGGTCCATCAACTATACAGTTCAGTCTATAGAAAGAAGGTCCATCAACTGTACAGTTCAGTCTACAGAAAGAAGGTGGTCCATCTACAGTTCAGTCTATAGAAAGAAGGTCCATCTACAGTTCAGTCTATAGAAAGAAGAAGGTCCATCCACAGCTCAGTCTATAGAAAGAAGGTCCATCTACAGTTCAGTCTATAGAAAGAAGGTCCATCTACAGTTCAGTCTATAGAAAGAAGAAGGTCCATCTACAACTCAGTCTATAGGAAGAAGAAGGTCCATCTACAGTTCAGTCTACAGAAAGAAGAAGGTCCATCTACAGTTCAGTCTACAGAAAGAAGAAGGTCCATCTACAGTTCAGTCTACAGAAAGAAGAAGGTCCATCTACAGTTCAGTCTACAGAAAGAAGAAGGTCCATCTACAGTTCAGTCTACAGAAAGAAGAAGGTCCATCTACAGTTCAGTCTACAGAAAGAAGAAGGTCCATCTACAGTTCAGTCTACAGAAAGAAGTTGGTCCATCTACAGTTCAGTCTACAGAAAGAAGTTGGTCCATCTACAGTTCAGTCTACAGAAAGAAGTTGGTCCATCTACAGTTCAGTCTATAGAAAGAAGAAGGTCCATCTACAGTTCAGTCTATAGAAAGAAGAAGGTCCGTCTACAGTTCAGTCTATAGAAAGAAGAAGGTCCATCTACAGTTCAGCAGTTAATTAGTTTAGTCAGCAGATGAAGTAAGTTTGATGTTAGTCGTGCTGCACAATGGCGTCATCTCACAGATGATAAAGACATGTTTCCATCAGCTTTATTAAAGGCGACGGTTTTCATATTTTAAAAAAATCATTTAATAAGTTTATTTAATTCATCAACAAATAACACCATTTAATACAAAGACAAAACAATCTCCCATCCTAAATGAAAAGGAGCAGAAGGAAGATTCATCTTCAACAATCTGCCTCTTTTTCACAAAACCTGAAAAAAATAAAAATAGTCACAGGCCAAAGCCACCTCACAGTCTTCAATTACATCCTAACATTCAATTTCAACTCAAACTGCATCCACCCCCAGATTTAATGGGTTCTTTTCTGCCCAACCCTCCCACCTAGTTTCATGTGATCCTAATGATCTGACAGACACCAGTAAACGCATTACCTCATCATTGAACTATGATGTTTTCAACTTATCAATAATTAAAACTGATTCTTTTATTTAAATTGATTAAATAAGTCCAAAACCATCTGTAAAAGTGTTGATAGTAAACTAGCAGTTAGCTTAGCTTCAGTTAGCCTAATAACTCAAGTTAACACATAAATCTTGAGGAGTTTGTGAGGTGGAAACTATAAAGTCGCAGAAAATGAAAATACTCAAGTATAAGTGCCTCAAATTTTTTACTTGAGCATAGTGCTTGAGTAATTGTACTACTATTGTACTACTCACCTGAGCCAGATACGCTCCAAAGCCTGTAGCCACTGTGGGTGCCTCATAGGCCACGCCCAGCTTGTCCACATAACCTAGGAAACTAGACAAAGCAAGATGGCCGACTGATTAATGAGGAAGAAATAGCACATGAAGAGTAACAGGAAGCAGCTCTCACCTGTCTCCATTGTAAAAGCCTCCGATCACCACTGTGTTCCACAGAGGGTTCATTTTGCTGCGGCGGTTGTACATGACTCTGGTCAGCCAGGAGTGCACCGCCTTTGGACTGTAGCTGTGGCCGTCACCCAGCAGCTCCTCATCAATCCTGAACCAGAAAAACGATACACTTAAAACCTACACACACCACAGCCGTATTCCTAGCCGTCAGAGCAGCAGCTTACACCATTTGCTCGATGATCTGTTTGAGGTACTGGTAGTCGGCATAGTCTCCTGACGCTCCCAGGATGGTGCTGCTGTTCACCTGAAACACAACAACAACCATCAGCGCTACACCTTTATCATGACTACAGCTCATATCACGCTGCAGCAGCAGTCACCTTCATGAGGCGGGAGATGTTCCTGAAGCGAGCCAGAGAGCCGTATGAACCCAACATGTCTGCCGCGATGATGACGCCACCGGTGAACTTCACACCGAGCACAGACGTCCCGGTTACCATGGGGTTACTGTAAAGAGAGGAGGATTAACTGAGCTGGTAAATAATACCTGCTGTCTGTTTCTCCCGTCATCCACTAATCAGTACATCTATTCAGTGACGTATATTTCTCACACACCTTCAGGTTCACGTTGAGATTCGACAGAAATAAAAGATCAACAAAGCATTTTGATGGTAAAACAAAGATACAGCATTCATACATTTTAACTAATACTAATAGAAATAGAGCAGAAAGCCTTTGTCATTATACAGTGTACAATGAAATTAAAGAGCAAACTCCTTAAGGTGCACACAAGATATATGAAAAATATCAAGACTATATACAGGCCTAGTGGTGAGACAATAACAATTTGAGACAATAACAATTTACATAATATATGCAGCAGAGAATTTAAGAATATTGCACAGTAAATGTACATAAATGTAGATGGACACTCCAAATGGACAGTTTAAAAATTGCACTATAAATGGGCATATGGTTCTGTATTTAAATATATTGCACTAGGGGAATTATTGCACAATATTATTGCACTGTAGGATGGAGGGTGGGGAGAGGAGAGGGTGTGTGTGTGTGTGTGTGTGTATGTGCGTGTGCCAGTGAGTGTTTGAGTTCAGGATGGTAATGGATTTGGGGAAGAAGCTGTTCTTGAGTCTGTTAGTCCTTGTTTTCATACACCTGTAGCGTCTGCCAGAGGGCAGCAGGTCAAACAGGTGGGACCAGGGTGAGATCTGTCCTTCATGATGCTTAATGCTCTGCTGAGGCAGCAGGAGTTGTTGATGTCTTTCTGGGAAGGCAGAGGGCAGCCGATGATCTTTTATGCAGCGTTTATGACTCTCTGGAGCCCCTTCCTGTCTGCCTCAGTGCAGGTGGCGTACCACACAGTGATGCAGTACGTCATCAGGCTCTCCACAGAAGAGCGGTAGGTCACCAGCAGCTTTCTGACCAGGTTGTTTTTCCTGACCACCCCTAGCAGATGTAGTCGCTGCTGTGCCTTCATGATAAGCACTAAGGTGGGTGGAGGAGTGGTGGGGGCCAAGTTTCTGTCTGGGGGTGGTTTGTTAAGAAGTCCTTTAACCAGGAACAGGTGGGTGGGGGGAGGCCTAAGCCTGATAGCTTAATGACCAGTATGTCCAGGATGACGGTGTTAAAGGCTGAGCTGAAATCGATGAAAAGCACCCTCACATTGCTCCTCTGGTGTTCCAGATGGCTCAGCGCAGTGTGGAGAGCTATGGCTATGGCGTCCTCAGTAGATCTGTTTGCCCGATAGGCAAACTGGTGTGGGTCGAAGGTGGGAGGGAGGCAGGCTTTAATGTGTTGTAAGATCAGCCTCTCAAAGCACTTCGTGATGACGGATGTGAGTGCTACGGGACGGTAGTCATTGAGGCTGACTGTGGCTGATTTCTTGGGCACGGGGATGATGGTGGCTGATTTCAAGCAGCTGCCAGCAACTCACTGAAGTTGCCAGTTGACGCATTACAGCATCTGTAATTTGTGGTCAGTATGCCCTGCAACACCTGCTGTGGGTTGTTGTGTGAGAGATGATCCTCTATCCTCCTCTTGTAGTCTGCTTTGGCCTCCTTTATTCCTCTCCTCAGGTCGGCTCTAGCAGCACTGAAAAGAGCTCTATCAACTGACCTGAAGGCAGAGTTGCGGGCCCTGAGGAGCACAAGGACCTGGCTGTTCATCCAGGGCTTCTGGTTGGGGAAGACCCGGATGCATTTGTCCACAGTAACATTCTCAATGCAGTACTTTAAAGTACCTGTAAAGTACAGTCTCTGCGTGTGTGGCCAGGTCTTGATGTTTAAATGCATCCCACTCTGTGTTTGTAAAGCAGTCCTGAAGCTGAGAAAGTGCATTTTCAGGCCAAGTTGTGTCTTTGTGATGGGTCTGGTTTTCCTCTTTAGAGGGGTGTAAGTAGGGGCAAGCAGCAGGGAGAGGTGATCTGACTGGCCTTGGTGAGGGAGAGTTCTGGCTTTATATGCGTGCTTAATGTTCGAATAAACATGATCCAGAGTGTTCTTCCCTCTGGTTGGGCATTTAACAAGCTGGTGAAATTTCAGTAGTACCGTTTTCAGGTTTACCTGATTAAAATCAGCCATAATGTGGACGCTGCTATTCATCTATAGCGTCTAGCAGAAGAGGTAGGGCTATGCTAACATTAGCATCTGGTGGTATATAGACGGCCGTGATAATCACTATTGTTAGCTCTCTCAGCAGAAAAAAAGGTCGGCATTTAACTGCCATGGACTCCAGATCGGGAGAGCAGTGATTGTCTATAATGATGTTAATGCTATACCAGTCATTTTGTACATAAATACAGATACCCCCTCCTCTGCTCTTACCAGAGTAATTACATATTATATTATTAGTAACATTATATTACATATTTACATTCTATTCATTCTCTATTCTTGCACTCATTTATTGTAATTATTCATTTGTACATTGTTCATTCCATTTATTTCAATTTGTTCATTTATATATTCTAGCTTTCCTTTCTGACAGTCGTCAAGGAGAATCTGTAGCGAATCAATTTCCCCACGGGGATCAAGAAAGTATTTCTGATACTGAGTCTTTCTTTCTGTCCCAGCACAGGAGTGAGCGGCCTGCTAGCTGCACTCTTACATCTGGGATTTGGGGGCAAAGACGGGTCTCAGTTATTATCACGACACAATAGTACCGAAGGCTCGGTTCCCAGCCAGTTGTAGTCACAGTTCGTCTGTTTTGTGGACCATGGATCTAGCGTTGGTGAGATGGAGGTTCGGGAGAGGAGGCCTGTGAGGCTGCTTCCTGAGTTTCGCTAGGAGACCGGCTCTGCAGCCCCGCTTTTGCTTTCTCTCCCTCCGCTGTCTACCGGATCCGATAACAATCCACGGGGATCCTGGGGGTCTTGCTACTTCGTCTGGTATCTCGTGTGTGCGGTGAAAATCACCTGAGACGGGTAACTTGCGCTGAAAACCAATGTCCAGTAACTCCTGGTAACTGTAACATGGGTTTGCAGAAGCATACCCGCATATACCAAACAAAAAAACATAAGAAAAAGCACCAAAAAGGAGAGCCGTGAGCCGCTGCGTCCGTGCGCGCCGCAATCTTGCTAGAAGTAACAGTAACTAGCAGTAATGTTACAAGGATACACCTTGAGCTCAATAAACTAAATGTATTTCCAGCTATGATGGATACAAGCTAACGCAGCTAATAGTTAGTCAGCAAAACTAACAAACAAAATAAACTGGGATATTTTCAATTTATCAACGACTCAAAAAGATTCTTATCTTTAAGTTTAAGTTTATTAACTAATCATATGGTATCAATACTCAGCAGTTAAAGTGTTAGAACTGAAATAAACTAACAGTTAGCATAGCCTCAGTTAGCTACCGTTTCTCCATGATGATACAGCACTGTGGCGGAGCACAAAACGAAACAGACAGCAGGGGTTCGGGTTAAATTAACGGTAGTCAGTCCCGTTTCTACCGGAACGGATAACTCACAGTGTGTGTCTGACCGGTCCGCATGATGTTCCCGACCCACTGATGCTGCCGCCGCCGGGTAAAGAGTAAAACTGGCCGGGTTTTGGTCCATTCTCCCAGAAACTCAGCTTCAGACCGAACGACTCCATGTTGAGTATTCAGAGGAAGTGACGACACACCCTTCTTGAGGCCAGTTCAGGGAGAGGAGCAGCACCGCCACCTTGCTGTTAGGAGCAGAGCCCTTCTACAGACAGTCCTCAATGAATGGGAGTGAATTATTTTCACCTAACCCCTAAGTTTTATTTTAGTTTGTGCAAATATAGAATCGATTATAGATCAGAAGTGAAATGAAAACATACTAATGTCCTTTAGTTTTTCTTAACAAGGAAGGCAATTTTGCCCACAAACCACTAGCATTCTGCTAATGAATGCTGATTGGTCAGTCAAGGATTTACGACTGATTGCGACCCAACAACCTTCCTCCTGCAGTCTACAGACGTTTTTAAATGAAATCTAATGAATGTCTAAAGGAGGACCAGGAGGACCTTCGGTTCTGACAGACAGATGTAGATCTGGTTCATGTAGCAGATATTCCTCTAACTGTTAATGCTGTAAAGTGGTTTGTGACATTACAACTACTAAAATAAAGGTATTTCTTACCAATTGAAGCCCCCAAAATTATCTATTGGACTCATATGTATTGTTTCTACCCATTATATAGGAAACTACAGAGCCCCTCTGGTGATATACGAGATAACGAGCCAGATTCACTCCGTATCGCCATGTTACAGCTAAATATAAATAATATCCTGTGTAATAGGTGCTGTTGCATTTTCCTTTACAGGTTTTGTTATGTTTAAATATAAAGTACGCACAATGAGGAAACTCTTTACATCATAGAGAGGCTGCATTTTATCACCACTCCAGTGTTTTAATTTTGTTACTGTGCTGGATTGAAATTAGTGTGTAATTATCATCCAAAGTGGGGGTACTGTTACAAGAATGCTCGGAATCCTCTGTGCATGGTGACGTCAGCCAGTGTGCTTGTCGTAGCATAGGTGTGTGTAGATGGGAGAGACAGCGAGAGTCAGATGAATGGAGACGCAGAGTTAGTGTACGTCCCGTATGTTGGGCTGCGAACGGAGCAGGTGTAGCGCAGCAAATATACAGTTTGGTCACATCTGCAGGTGTCAAATAAAGTAACAAGTCTGCAAGAACCCAGTAAAGTGGCTAAAGCAACAATGAACAGTGACTGCATGGACAGGTTCAACCCTTTATTTTTAGTCTGTTTTTAGTAAATAGTTTCCATTAAGTGTGCGCTGAATTAGCATTTAGCAGCTCATGCTAGCAGTTTCGCCATGGATGTACAGACACTGTCAGTTTGACACTGAAGGAAACTTGACAACATGATGAATCTCAGAAAAGCTCTGCAGTTAAAGCATTTTATTTTATTTATTTGATTAAAACCATCCTGAATAAAAACATGTTTTGTCTCTTTATTCCACTTTGGGCTGTTTGTCACAGGAGTTTTCTTTATTTCAGAAGACCAGCACCTTGCCCTCGCCCTCAGAGCAGAACCCTGCAGAGAGAGAGATGGAGGTAAAGACATCTGTCTGACAGCACATATCCTGTTCTAACAGATCTGAAGGTGAAGCACCTTTCTTTGGGTCGTAGTGGAAGTTAGGTTCTCCGGAGAAGCCGAGGCAGCTCGCCTGCAGCTTGAAATGTTCCAGGTCTGAGTCCTTAAGGGTCACCTCCCTGCCTGCAAAAATCCAAAAACAAATGTTTATGTTTGATGAAATGATTCACATGCAAAAATAGTCATTTTGTTTCTTTGACTCGTACACATCAGATAAACAGCACGAGCGTGGATCTCCATCTGGCCAACAGGACTGCTGATTTCCAACATGTGGAGGAACTGGTCCAAGTCATTGGTGGTGGTGTTTGAGCTGATGACTACACAGCCCTTACAGGTCGGCAGCATATGGAAGACTGAGGACCAATTCGTGACTGAGGACAGAAGCAGAAACCTGTTACAACTGAAAGTCGAACAACATCCTGATGTACAGTACATCCTACTGATTAGCTCCTACATACATCCTACAGGTTAGCCAGAGTCCTACATACATCATACAGGTTAGCCAGAGTCCTACATACATCCTACTGATTAGCCAGAGTCCTACATACATCCTACTGATTAGCCATTAAACTGCTTTATTAATATTGCTTATAATTCCAGTGGTTTTAAAGCAGTGTGTGGGATCCAGGTCTATATTTGGATTTTCTTTTAGAGCTGGAGCAGGACGGCTGAAGGTGTGAGACATTCTTGTGAAGCAGAAGCTGCTGATGATTACAGACCATATGACAGTTGTGGGTTAGAGACTGAAGGTCCTTGAAAGTTGAGCCACACTAAGAGCTAAGAGTGAAATCTGCAGCGTCCAACATGAGTTTAAGGGAAATGCAGTAAACATGTGTACATTGTACAGTGACATCTGTACATTCAACGTGTTATTGAGGGTTTTTTGGTTCAACATTGTTTTTTCTGTTTTGTTGCTGTAGAATCCAGACCCCATGTCAGGTTGTGTTTTTTTCTATTATATTTTCTTCTTTGTTTCTTTTCATACTTGGGATCATAATTGTGTCCTGTATGTTAGCTCTTTTCTTATTTATAAAACTGTTCGCTGCACAACTGCTGCTAAAGTTCCCCTCATAAGTCTTAATCCACCTGGAGGTCACCTCACCTGGATCAGCCTCACATTAACCCTAAATGGTCAAACTCCCTGATGACACCTGGAACTGACGGGTTCACAAAAACTCCAGGAGTTCAGAGGGACTTTATCTATTTTTCAGCTAAATGTTAAGGAAAACAGTAGAACCCTTTAGTCAGGACTGGTGCTGTGTGTCAACATGTTTGAGACGTACATTTATTGATCACCGTTATGTTTATCTGATAAACGTATTGGCTGGTGGAGGTTAGAAAGCACACGTTGTTCATTCTATCATTCACATCTTCCTGAGCCCGACGATATCGTTTGTCGCTGTTCTTACATAGTTTTTACCTCCTCCAATGAGGTTCAGTCGTGTCTGTTTGTTTGTTTGTCAGCAGGATTCGAGATTAGAGGGCAGTTTTAAACATTTTCTTTCATTTCTGAGGGAATAATGATGGATCCTGATTTAATAATCAGACCTGAGGTTGGTCTCTATGACTGTGTGTAATATGGTGCAGATCCAGATAAAAATCCAGAACCACCAAATTTAAATATTAGACTGGTACAAATCCAGTAACCTTAAATTCTGGTTCCAGGACTCCGAGTCTGATTTTGGGTAAAGGGGGCTGTTGGAACCTGATGTTGCTAACCTGACATGAAACTGTTACTGACACATCTCTGGGATAAGAGGTACCCACCAAATGTATGATAAAGGTTAAATGTTACTGGTTCTATCTGTAAGTACGTACTAGTTCTGTAGGTATGAGATCATATACCAAAGAACACAAACCACATTTCATCTCATTCCATCACAAAGTTGCTGAGACATTTTACTGGGACCCACGAATGAGAACCTGGTGGAACTGGAGGAAAACAACAAACATTCCGTAGAGCTCGTACTACTACCACGCCCAACAGCCGCAAAATGTGCACCATGAAAACGGCTGACCTGTTCTCGCAATCTGAAAGGAAGTGATAAAAAACCATGGACCGGTTCTTCCTGCCTCAGGCCCAACCCTTCTACCAAGTTTAAAGAAAATTGATCACATAGTTTTTGTGTGATCCTGTGAACTCAACCCATTGTCAAGGTAACAAACATGTCGAAACAGAATCAGGTCACATCAGGTAACTTACGGGACATTCTGATGATGTTACCCTCAATCGACATGTTCACTGTGGACTCGAAGCATTGTCCATTCCTGGGAAAACCACAGAAGAAGAGTTTGTTTAATCCATCATCCATCATGTATCCATCATGTATCATTCATCCATCCATCATCCCTCCATCATCATCCATCGTCTATCATCCATCCATCATGTATCATCCATCCATCATCCCTCCATCATCATCCATCATCTATCATCCCTCCATCATCGTCCATCATGTATCATCCATCCATCATCTATCATCCATCATCCATCCTGTCCACAGTAACACTTTCCAGTTCCTCCTGGAGGATCCTGAGGCATTCCCAGTCTAGATGAATGTATTCCCTCCAGTGAGTTCTGGGTCTACCCCCAGTTGAAAACCTCCAAACTACTGACTGCTGTTCATTCAGACACTGTAAATGGATTTTATTGGCTGTATGTGTTGTTTACGTCATACTTGTGAGCCCGGTAATTTAAAATAAAAAAACAACCTTTGTATGGTTATATTCTCAGACTGGTGTTAATTTGAACTTTAATATAGAGCAGCATATATAATGGGTTCACTGGAAAGTAACTAAATATTTTACTGTAAATAAGTTAAACACTTTTAGTTTTAATATAATTACTTTAGCGCCCCCTATTGGTACTGGTTCTGATGACAGGACACATTTACTCTTCTAATATGACTTACTGTTGAAAAATTAAGACTTTATTATTGTAAAAGTTTGACTTTTCTTATAAACACATGACTTTATTTCCATAATTTTACGATTTTTTTGGGAAACACTATGACTTTATACTCATACTTTATTTTTCTCTCCTCAGCATGTCGCCAACACTTCCACGTTTCCACAGGTTTCCACGTTTCCACATGTTTCCATGAGGTGTATTTGTCCAGCTGATGCTAGTGTAAACTCACATCTTGTTGATCTCAAACATCAGGACTTCATTGGGGCTGACTGTTGATGCAGAGAATGTCATCCAGGAGCTGTCGGTTACATTCAGGATGCCGTTCAATGCTTCATTATCCGTGTAGCCTGCCAAGGTGTTGTAACGTCCTGCAATCTGCAAACAAACATTAGGTCAGCCTTTTAGAAGAGCTGTCGACATCGGTAGACCAGGGACTGGTTGTGTTTATGTGTAATGTTTGATGCTGAAACTGAACTTCAACGCTTAAAACGTCAGTTTTATTTTTGTTGCCTCTTTAAATGTTTTCACCTCAGAATAACAGATCAATAGTCAGTGTCAGTTTTATAATCTGGATTTAAGTCTCCAAAAAGATGCTGTAGCCTTCGTTAGAAGGGCATCATTAATATCGTTAGCTCACGCCACGGAACACCACCCGGTTCACGTTTCGAATAGGTTCTCCCCACTCAGCGACACACCCGCTGAGAAACAAACTCTGGTAATTGGCAGCTCCATTTTACAAAACGTGAAATTAGCGACAGCGACCAAAGTCAAATGTATACCTGGGGCCAGAGCGGGCGACGTTGAATCCTATTTAAAACTGCTGGCTAAGGATAAGCGTAAATATGATAAGATTGTAATACATGTCGGCGGTAATGACACCTGATTACGCGAATCGGAGGTCACTAAAATTAATGTTGAGTCGGTGTGTACGTTTGCCAAAACAATGTCGGACTCCGTAGTTTTCTCTGGACCCCTGCCAAATCTGACCAGCGATGACATGTTTAGTCACGTGTCATCGTTCAACCGCTGGCTGTCGAGGTGGTGTCAACAAAACGATGTGGGTTTTGTCGGCAATTGGCAGACTTTCTGCGGAAGACCTGGTCTTATTAGGAGAGATGGCATTCATCCCACTTTGGATGGAGCAGCTCTCATAGCTAGTAATCTGAACAAGTTTATTAGTGATCCAACATGGTGACATCACAGAGTTGAGACTAGGAGGGGCATCTCAGTCCTACATGCCTCTCTGCATCCTTAAAACAGATAAAGTAATTATTGTGGGTGATTTCAATGTTCATGTAGACGTAGAAAATGATCGTCTCTGCTCTGTGTTCATCTCATTAATAGAGTCCATTGGCTTCTGTCAGGGTGTACATAAACCTACTCACCGCTTTAATCACACCCTTGACCTTGTTTTGACTTATGGCATCAAAACTGAAGACTTAATAGTCTTTTCAGAAAACCCTCTTCTGTCGGATCATTATTTAATAACATTTGAATTTGTATTACTCGATTACACGCCGCTAGAAAAAGGCTTCTACTCTAGGAACCTATCTGATGATGCTGTAGCAAAATTTAAAGTGATTCCACCAGTACTAAATACATCACCATGTCTGACTATAACAGAGGACTCCTTCACTAATGTCAGTCCCTCCCATATTGATTATCTCATTGACAGTGCTGCAGGTTCACTAAGAGCAACTCTGGACTCCATTGCCCCTCTAAAAAAGAAGAGTCTCAAACATAGGAGATTAGCTCCATGGTATAACCCTCAAACCCACAATCTAAAGAAAATAACACAAAAACTAGAGAGAAAATGGCATCGTAATAAACTGGAAGAGTCTCCATTAGCCTGGATAGACAGCCTTAAAAGCTGTAGGAAGGCCCTCCACAATGCCAGAGCAGCCTATTACTCAGCACTAATAGAGGAGAATAAGAACAAACCCAGGTTTGTGTTCAGTACTGTAGCCAGGCTGACAGAGAGTCACAGGTCTATTAACTCAGTATTCCTATAAGCCTTGGCAGTAATGACTTCATGAGCTTCTTTAATGATAAAATTCTACTTATTGGAGACTACATTTATCACCCCCTGCCTTCAAATGATATCAGTTTACCTTCAAATATAGGAAGTTTAGACACAGCTGTAAGACCTGATGTATATCTGGACTGCTTCTCTCCCATTGACCTTCAACAACTAACTTCTACTATTTCTTCATCTAAACCAACAACCTGTCTCCTAGACCCCATCCCAACTAAGCTGCTTAAAGATGTTTTACCCTTAGTCAGCACTTCTCTATTAGATATGATCAATCTGTCATTACTAACAGGTTATGTACCACAGTCCTTTAAACTGGCTGTATTTAAACCTCTTCTTAAAAAGCCTACTCTTGATCCAGAGGTCCTAGCTAACTATAGACCTATATCTAATCTTCCCTTCCTCTCTAAAATTCTAGAGAAAGGCTAAACAGTTGTGTGATTTTCTACATAATAATAGCTTATTTGAGGATTTCCAGTCAGGCTTCAGAGAGCATCATAGCACAGAGACAGCATTGGTCAAAGTTACTAACGACCTTCTAATGGCATCAGATGAGGGATTTGTCTCTGTGCTCGTCTTATTAGATCTTAGTGCTGCGTTTGATACCATTGATCATCAGATACTACTACAAAGACAACTAACAGTTTGTACATGTTAACAACAAATCCGCCATGCACAACAAAGTTAATCATGGAGTCCCTCAGGGTTCTGTACTTGGACCAATATTGTTCACCCTATACATGCTCCCTTTAGGTAATATTATCAGGAAACACTCTATTAATTTCCATTGTTATGCAGATGACACACAATTATACTTATCAATGAAACCAGGTGAAACTAATCAACTAATTATACTTCAGGCATGTCTTAAGGATAAACATCTCAGAAACACACTATCTAATGATATAACCACTATGGATGGAATTACCTTGGCCTCCAGCTCCACCGTGAGGAATCTGGGAGTTATGTTTGATCAGGATATATCCTTTAATACCTATATAAAACACATTTCTAGGACTGCCTTCTTTCACTTGTTAATATATCAAAAATCATTCTGTCTCAAAAAGATGCAGAAAAATTAATCCATGCATTTGTTTCTTCCAGGTTGGATTATTGTAATTCCCTGTTATCAGGCTGTCCCAAAAAGTCTCTAAAGACTCTCCAGCTGATCCAGAATGCTGCTGCACATGTACTGACCAGAACTAGTATCAGAGATCATATCTCTCCTGTATTAGCCTCTCTGCATTGGCTCCCTGTAAAATCCAGAATAGAATTTAAAATCATTCTCCTCACGTACAAAGCCCTTAATGGTCAGGCACCAACATACCTTCAGGAGCTCGTAGTACCCTACTACCCATCTAGAACATTACGCTCCCTGGATGCAGGGTTACTTGTGATCCCTAGAGTCTCCAAAGTAGAACGGGAGCCAGAGCCTTCAGTTATCAGGCTACTCTCCTGTGGACCCATCTTCCAGTCTGGGTCCAGGAGGCAGACACCCTCTCTACATTTAAGAGGAGGCTTAAAACTTTCCTTTTTAATAAAGCTTAGAATTAAGGCTGGCTTAGGCTAGTCTTTAGCTATGCTGCTATAGGCCTAGACTGCTGGGGGACTTCCCATGATGCATTGAGCTCCTCTCTCTTCTTCTTTACACACTCATGTCTCATTAATTCATGTTACTAACTTGACTTCTTCCCCGGAGAAGGGTCAAGGTCAACTGTCCCACATGTCTGTGTCCCTGTCCCTCACTCCATCTCTCTCCACCTATCCGCCTTATCTTTCTCTCCCAATATATCTCCCCATCTCTCTCTCTCTCTCACCCCAACTGGTCAAAGCAGAGGCTCCGCCCACCTTGATTCTTGGATCTGTTCGAGGTTTCTTCCTGTTAAAGTCAGTTTTTCTCTCCACTGTCTCCATGTTCTTCTCATGGAGGATTGCTGGGTCTCTCTAGAATAAAGAGTCGGTCTAGACCTGCTCTTTTTGGAAAGTGCCTTGATATAACTTTTGTATAGTCATTTTGCGCTATACAAATAAATTGAATTGAATTGAATTAGTAACGTTAGGTCCCGTACGACATCATTAGTACCGTTAGGTCCCGTACGACATCATTAGTATCGTTAGGTCACGTACGACATCATTAGTAACGTTAGGTCGCGTACGACATCATTAGTAACGTTGGGTCGCGTACGACATCATTAGTACCGTTAGGTCGCGTACGACATCATTAGTACCGTTAGGTCGCGTACGACATCATTAGTAACGTTAGGTCGCGTACGACATCATTAGTACCGTTAGGTCGCGTACGACATCATTAGTACCGTTAGGTCGCGTACGACATCATTAGTAACGTTCGGTCGCGTACGACATCATTAGTAACGTTAGGTCGCGTACGACATCATTAGTACCGTTAGGTCGCGTACGACATCATTAGTAACGTTAGGTCGCGTACGACATCATTAGTAACGTTGGGTCGCGTACGACATCATTAGTACCGTTAGGTCGCGTACGACATCATTAGTAACGTTAGGTCGCGTACGACATGATTGACCCACAGTTAACTTTTATAGTATTCAGTCAGATTTAAGGGAAATGTGAGCGAACTAGTTGCTCATACATTTTGACGTATCAACAGTTATTTCTTCACATTTTGTTGATAATATTAAATTTGAATGTTTCACACTAAAATGATTAAATATTGCACCATTAAGAGAAGGACAAAAACAGTATCAATGTTTATGACAGGCACAAACTGAGGCTAAGAATATGCCAAAAAGCTGCTAATACGTAATAGCTGTCAATGCTAAGCTAAAGAGTCAGGCAGGAATGAGGAGTGCTTACCACGCTGTGGTCAGCCAGGGACAGGGGCGTGACCATGGGTTGACATTCTTCAGGAGTCAGCGCTGAGACACTCAAAAACAGGCCAGCCAATAGGATGTGGCCGCTGAAGCACAGATTCATGATGGTACAGGAAGTTTAACACTCGACTGCACCTCATGACACCATCAGCATTTATAGAAGCTGCTGCTGACGCACATCTGGACTTTAGTTGCGTAAGACGTATTGATGGCAGCTTCTCATTGGTTAAAAGGGGATTTTGTGTTTGCTGAAGATTTTCAGTAGGTAAATATGTACCTAACCTCAGACGGGAAATCCAGGTACAGCAGCACACTGACACAATGACAGAATGATAGCGGTAAAATAAAAGAGAAAAGACATGTAACAGAAGATTAATATGGAATATAAAGCTGGTCAATGCAACATTAACATGGTTTAGTATCATCTGGTATAGAAGTAGTATAAGATGAAACTATATAGTTTAATAGTGTATATTAGTGTAAGATGAAACTATATAGTTTAATAGTGTATATTAGTATAAGATGAAACTATATAGTTTAATAGTGTATATTAGTGTAAGATGAAACTATATAGTTTAATAGTGTATATTAGTGTAAGATGAAACTATATAGTTTAATAGTGTATATTAGTATAAGATGAACCTATATAGTTTAATAGAGTATATTAGTATAAGATGAAACTATATAGTTTAATATGGTATATTAGTGTGATAGTATAGTGTGTGTGATGTTCAGTGTGCAAGTCAGTACTAATATTAACAGGAAGTATCAACAGTAGTGGATGGGGTTTGGTCCCGCCTGCAGCCCTTCAGCTGTCTGTCAATTATAGCATAAAAATGCCTGAAAACCAATCCCGACCAATCTCTCCTTATATAGATATAAACAGGTTGATCAATATTAAATGAGAACTAATCTCAAGAAGTCGTTTGTGAAGCTGTTTTTATTTATTAATTAAATAATTAGATGTCTGTGTATTAAACATTTAGTCTCAATGAGGTTTTAAGTTGAACAGACACTTCAAACCAACAAAGTAAAACTTGAATGAAATTTAACGCTATTCAATCTGACAGAGTTTAAGTTTTATGTTATTTTAAGAGGAAGTTTTACATTATTACAACTTTCAATTTTTGTGTCTATGAATTCAGTCAGAGATGAATCTAAAGCTTTGTTTTGTGTTTTTAGTGGACTTCCTGACTAACGTAACGTAACGACAAACTGACATTAAACACATGGAACAGTTCATTCAAATGTAATAGAAGGTCCTGAGTTAGTCCTCTGTTGGGTTTTGTTCAGTCATCAGGTTCAAACTGTTGGTTTGGAGTTTCGATCTGTTTTCAGGACTGTTATCAGCAGGTGAAGTTTGATCAGTCATCTTTGGGACTGTAAATATTCAGATTCATATCTGATGTGGACCTCAGGCCCTGATTATGATGACGATATGATTATGACTATATGATTATATGACAATGATATGATTGATATGATGATATGATTATGAAATGACAATGACATGATTTATATGATATAATTATATGATTATGATATGATGATGATTATGATGATATATATGATTATGATGAAATGATGATGATATGATTATGATATGACAATGATTATGACGTGTTTTTTTGTGTACAGACTTAAAATATTAAAACTGGACACAACACTAAAATCATTGACGACACCAGACGTTCAAAGGTTTCAGTCGGCTCAGAATCAGGTCAAACATACCATAAAACAGAAAAGCAGTGTGACTCTGTTAAAGGCTAAAACCAGCAGCGACAGACCTGCTGAAGTTTCATCTGATGTAAACAAGTTCAGTGTAAGGTGAGGAGGAGGAGGAAAACAATGATGAAGATGAGGACAGCTTTAAAGAGGATGAGTCAGCAGAGGGAGGCAGACAGGCAAGGAGGAGGAAGAGCATGATGCTGACAGGCAGACAGCAGAATTAAAGGGATCAGAGGAAGGCTCAGATTGCCAGACTTCTGCTGAAACCTGAATCAGACACGAGTCAGTTAACAGCTCACGCAACAACTAGAGGATTAAAAAAAAAAGTCAGCTCTCTCTGAAAATGTGTCCCATGTAGTACAGAAGGTTAGATGGGACAAAAGTAAACACGTCTCATTTTTGTGTTCATTGTATGTTTGAGTCAAATCACGAGAAAAGATTGTAAAATCAACTTATTTTATCTTATTTCCTTTTTTCTTGCCATGAAGACTAAATTTACAACTAGTTTTAAACTTCTTAATATGAAAGCTTATCAACAATGATTTAAATTTAAAAAATTTAATTTTGACAGGAAACTGAACATCTTGATTGAAGTAATTATTTTTACCTCCACCAAGGGAAAAGGTTATGTTTTTGCCAGCGTTAAGTTGGTTTGTTAGCAAGATAACACAAAAAATAATTTTTTGGACTGATTTTGATGAAATTTTCAGCAGAGGTCGGAAGTGGCGACTAGATTTTGGTAGTGATCCGGATCACTGTCTGGATTCAGACATTTTTATAGGATTAAACTGCCACATGTACACTTGTAATGTAATGATTACAAGGCTCCACAAGATGGGGCTGTCTGTGTGGTTTTGAGTTTTGTCTGCGTACATGTGAGGACGAGTGCAGCGTGATGACGTAGGTGCGTGCATGCGTGTTCTGGTCAAAGCCGTATCTTCCTGGATCAGAGGTAAGCACTGCTTTGCCGCACTCCGTCAATAACGTTAATAAAAGTTATTTGTGGTTCAAACTTAATGAAACTGTTGTATATAGTACTCAGTGATGTCTGACTCATGCTGTGTGAGTCTTGTACAGTTTTGAGTTTGCCTAGTCAAGTTTTACCATTGTGAAGATAATTAGCTATCTCTAGAATGTCAAATTAGCATCTTCCTTTGTGTCTTGTTCATCCCTCATTGATGGCGTCGCTCTGCTGCTTTTGGGTGTAATGGAAATATCCGGAACTGAGCTGCCTTAGCGGAGGTCTGCACTCTCCGAGTGCTTTATAGTTTTATATCTAACATTTTGGTAAAGTTGAGAATATCACCCATTGTGTGTTCACAGCACACAGATTGTTCCTCAGTTTAGGAAGTGATGTCTTTTGGTTTGGTAGTGAGCTGCTGGGAGTGTGGCCGTGTTACGTTTCATTTAGCGGTGTGTGTACTTAAAGACCGACATGAATACAAAAGTAGTACTTAGATGTGGTAACACTTTAATACTGTATATACTGTACATGTGTTTATGTACTGCTGCTTGTACTTCAATCTTTGTCATCATTTGCACATGGCTAACATGAGATGCTAATCAAGAAATGTAAACTTTAAGGTTCAGTTTGAGGGTGGAAACATGGTTTTAGGGTCAAAGTTAGGATTCTGAGATAAGAGACAGACGTAGGACAACAAACATCTGAGTTTAGGTGGAGCAGACTCATTTTTAAATAAAATGTTTCATTTACAAGGCACAAATCCTGTGAAGATTTGGACCAAAGGGCCGGAGGCTGGGAGGGGCTGGAGGTGGGTGGAGTTAAGGCTGGAGCTGCTGCTTTTGTAGGTGATTGAACAAGTTTTGATTATTTCTGATGAAAATTTGAACCCATCTGAGTGAAGAGGAAAAAGTCCATCTGTTCAAACAGGCTGTTTTTGGCTTTTTGAGTATGAGGCTGCAAAGAAGCAGAAAGTCTGAAGAAATTTGTTTGAATACAAATTTTGGCAAAATCTGGAAAAATTCTTTAGAAAGTTGAGTTTGTAGCTTTTTGGGGTCATACTGATCCACATTCAGGTAAATGGTGACGAAGACAAAAAGCAAATGTTTGCGTTAAAATTGGACAGAAGGTTTTGGATTGTCCTGCTCCAGGAAACCTAAAATTCAGCCTCCAAAACATCTGTAGCCAGTTTTTAAAGAATTCTGTTTGTCTTCACAGTGAAACAAAAACTGATGAGTTCAGAAACTGAAACATGAAACAGGACTGAACAAATGAATCATGACACAGACGTCTCACAATGAGAAATAAACTCAATAATCTGAGGAATGAAAGAATGAAGATCTGATTTTTCTACCAGGGCCGGGAGGTGGCTCTAGACCAGTCGTATCATGATAATCTGGAAGAAAAATTAAACCACTTGAATATTTTTGGACTCTTAACAGAGACCCCAGAAACTGAATGAAACTTGTGATGTCATGGCGCGGTGTTGTGTTCACTGTCGTCTGCTGCCAGCATTCTGATCCAGACAGGAAGTGAAGTGAAGCGTGCTGTGTTGCTGAAACGTTTACATCACTCCTATATTTAGGGTTAGGGTTAGGGTCATTTAACTGTCCTAAACCAGTAAAGGATCCAGCTGCTGGTCTGACAGGTTTCCCCTGTCTTTAGAGAGCCAGTAAAGGATCCAGCTGCTGGTCAGTGTTGTGTTCCTGGTGGTCATTCATTGCCCCACTGCTATTTGTCTCCTCCTCCTCAGAACTGAGGTGACTTGGCGGTGGACAGACATCAGCCCTGGAATGACTGGTTACTAAGCAACAGCTGGGTTAGAAGGACGATAGAGATTTGCTGGGAACCGACTCGTCTCCAGGGTCTCCTCCATGTTTCCTCTTCATCGAGTATCAGAAGTTCTCTGAATAAGTCTGTAAAAAACGTGTCCAGTTTGTCAAGAGAGCCAAAAGTTGAAAAGAGAAAGTCAACGTTCTCCCACCAGGAGAGACAGAAACCCTGACCCGTCGTCCAGCAGGCAGTTTGACATGGAGATCATAGAAACCTGCAGAGAGGAGGATTTCTAGACGCTTCAGATTTGGGCAAAAATCCAGAGAATGAAGAAACAAAGAGCTGAGCTGTTAACTTTCTCTTTCTGCCTCCGTTTGTCTCAGAATCACATCTGTTGTTTGGTTTTACAGCATGACATCATTTCACCAAAGGTTGTCTGAACTTTGTGAGCAAAAATGTGAAGATGGCATGTTGTCATGGCAACACAATCCCAGGGACGTATTGGTCAGGTTTTTGGCTGTCAGGCTACAGGTGATCTGACTGGCTGCTTGTCTGTTCCGACGTTGACTCAACCTCGTTCAGTCAGCAGACAGTAACATAAACTGTAAGGGGCTCCGACCCCATCATGAAAACAGCCCCAACCCCCGCCTGACAGCCATGCAGAACTGCCAGTCAGAGTTTGGATGCTAAAAAATTGCTTTAGTGAAGTAAAATAAAATAATTTATTTTCAATGACTAATTCTCACTTCTCTCCAGTTGTGCATACATGTGTTTTTTTGCCCAGATGTCTGCCTGCCAGGCAGACTGAGGCGACGACCAGAGAGGAAGCAGAAAAAACACGGAGCACGTTTCTCCCAAACTGTTGCTTTCACAGACTTTGGTGTCATGACTCAAACTTTTATTTTGAACCTCTGACTTCTTTATGAACACAAGCTGTTCTAACAACAGTTCCAAATGTTCATGTGAGATTTCTATATTTTCTGAGAGCATTTCAGTACTGGAGGTAGGATGATTAGTCGCGACGATTGACTGTCCAGATTGGCCCAAATAGAAAAACTTATTTGGAAAACCTTCATATTAGGTTTTCTGCTGGTCCCCCTAGACAAAAAACCATCAGCATCTGCAGAACTTGGCTACAATAGTGGTCGATGGTGGCACTACCTCTACCGGCTCCTATTACAACATAAACCTCTTGAATCAAAATGTGATGACAGTAGGTCCCGCCCTAAAGGTAACATCACTGAAATCAAATCAAACAAACAAACTCTGAACAAATGAAACCTGGATATTTTCTCATGGCTGTAATGGAACGTTTTCCAGGAAGGTTTTTTTCTCTGTTTTTGTTGACCGCAACAAAGTCAAGTCTGAGGTTGTAATTGCACCATCACTCCAGGGATCTATGTTCTCTTCTTCTTACCTGATTGGGTAAAGGCAACCATAGGTTGGGTTAGGTTTGTAACTCTGCGATCACAAGCAAACATCTTTCATCATAGTGGACCCACCGTTTTAGGTTTCATTGGCCTCCAACTACAATCATACCACCCACTAGTCTCCTGCAGTTCACCACAGTATCCACTAGAGGGAGAACGTGTGCTTCTGTTTCTGCTTCAGTGCGATCGTCACCTCAGTTTAACCTGTTATTCATCAGGGTTTCTGCCTCTCAGGCTGCCTGTCAGGAAACCCGGTAGTCGAAGGTGTCCTTCTCCATGTAGTCCGTCCAGGTGGAGGACGGCATGCTGCGGTACGGGTCCAGAAGGATCCGGAAACAGCGGACGATCAGTAAGCCCAGGAAGATGAAAAGAATGAGAACGAAGATGAAGGCTGCCCTCTGCTCTAGTGTGAGGAAGGGGACAGATTCCAAGGTGGAAGTAGAAGAGGAGGAGTAGTCCAGTTCAGAGGAAGAGAAGGTGCTACTGTAGAGGTCGTCGGCCATGTTGAGATGTTTGGTTTAGATCATTCTTTTCTTCTGTCCAATCTGTCCACAGGTAGACCTGTTCGTCATGGTAGAAGGTTGAGAGGTCTGAGAAGAGAAACAAATCGAAGTGTTGTTAGACTTGAAGTTTAGTAAATATTGTCACTATATCCAAAGCGCTATGTGTGTTTGTATGCAGATGACACTCAGCTGTATATTTCTGCTGTAGACTCCATCACCTTCTGTCTTTTTAAATAAATGGATGAGCAATAAGTTCTTAAAAGAGGACAAATCTCAATCCTGCTGATCGTTTTCAAAACAAAAAGAGAAATACTGTTTAAAAATCTGAAACTAGCTCCGATTTAACCGGATTAAATCCAAATTGACAGGTGTTGTTTTTACTTTAAGATTCAATGAAATGATTGTTAGCTCAAGTATGACCATTTATATATCAAAAAGATGCTGACTTGATTATTATTTACTTCAGTTGATTCCCGTTTGACTATTAACTTTTTATTTATTTTATTTTTATCATCAGAATAGATTTCAGGTCACAAACTGGTTCTTACGTAGAGATTAATTGTAGCTAAATATTAACAGCTTGTTTGAGCCATAATAGTTCTATGATTTCATTAGATAAATGTGTTTTATTAGTGTGTGCTTAATGTTTTTACTTTATCCATAATTATCTAAATATTTAGGTTTTTTTTGGATTAATAGTCTCATGTTGATCTGTGCTGGAGCTCCTCCTCTGGATCGGCTCATTCACATGTGCTCATATAATGAGGGTAGCTGGGACAGCTGGGTAGGTTTTTTTCTTTGTGTAGGAAAGAGGAGTGAAATCAATTATGTGACCACGCACACATCCTGTTGTAGAAACGAAGTTTAAGTTAAAATGCAAAGGTAGAAAGATATAATTTAAGTTGAATGTTTTTCTTTTCTACATTATTGAAGGTCAACCACAGATAATCTTATTTTGTTGTTTCGATCAATACATTTCTTATAATTGACGAAAGTGAACGATCTCCGCGAGTGCCTTTTTTCAAGTGAGTCACAAAGCTCCTCCAAAACGGCGACAAACAAAGAACGCAAAGGAGTCGCCAGAACACAGCTACTAACTGCAGATGTAGTTAACTGCACTCAACTGTCAAAGCTAACATTAGCATGCTAATATGTGACTTGAGTAAAAGACGTAATATGGAGTGTATCAAAGTATCTGAGGTGAAACTTTATAAAAGATGTTGAATGATAATTAACTCTAGAAGATAAATTCACTACAATAACACAACTATGCTATGCTAACAACATTTGACTAAATCAGTTAGTTAGCTTAGCATAATCAGCTATTCCTCTCATTATAAACTGTATTGATATGACTCACGGTGGAACAGATTTCTCCATGTATGCAGACAGAAATAAAACATTTATATTTTATGTTTATGGACAGACGTGTCCTGACTATCCTGATTCATGACACCTGTGATGGACGACATGTTTGTCATGTCATGTTTTCTCTGCAGTATATTTTCTGTTGTCCTAAAGCAGAGCCGTCTTGGGACTGAACATCTTCAGAGTCTTTATAAGACCAGTTCTGTTGTCGTGACCGTATGTGGGTGTTTTAAAAGAGCTTCTTCAGTGTCCTTCAATCCCGTGTCTCGGTGTCCACAATGGTCCATTTCATTAAATTTGGTGCATTAAGTCCTGCTTTGATGGGACGTTTCATTTGTTTCCTCCATTCAGGTGAATATGTGACTGACATCATGTTATCTTCTCTAACATTAACCAAGTCAGCCTCATCTCCTTAACAAAAAAATGCCTTTAATAGAGCAAACACTAACCGTAGAGAGAAAGTAATCTTCTGGTTTTTCACAAGTGGCGTTGGTATTTGATGACGTGGATTAGAATGTGTCAAAGATGATTTATTCTGTCAGATCAAATAAACACCAGGACATTCACATATTAGTACTCACAAAATACTTATGTAGTAGTATAAATAATAGCAGTACTAGCAGTAGCACTAAAACCTTTAATAATACTACAGGTCTCAACTGTCAAAAATATCTGAACATGAATGGACCAATCAGAACAGAGGAGTAAGCTGATTGGAGGTTTGATCAGCCAATCAGCATCAGCTGTGTGTAACTGTATCTGGTCCTGAAAATGCCGACTCATTTAGGTAGACTGAGAGAAAGCCCCTAAAGCATCACTGGAACCAGAGCCTGATCCAAACCCTGTAGGTGGTCTTGTTAAAATGAGACACCGTCAGCATCCTAAGAAGCTGCTGAACATGTAGATCTATCATTTGTATGGATCAAGTTCAAAATGTCAACATGACAGCAGAGAGAAAACTACTACTGTCTGCTTTCCTCCACTATTTTCAGCTCAAAGTTCAAATGGGAGTTGATGAGGCAGTTGGTTGGACTTCCTGTTGCTCGGGGCCTCCCTGAGCCAGAAGTGTTTGTCTGTTAGCTTCCAAATTAGCATCACTAGAACCAGCGCAAATTTGACTACGTTTTCATGTCAACATTATGGATGTGGAGTAAAAACTGAGGGAGTGAGAACAATTTAAAAACTCTTTAGACTTTTACAGCTCCCCTCCACTCTAATGATGATGTCACCCACTCTAACTGTCAACATTCCTGCAAGACACACCCATTATAAAATCTGAAACCAGCCAAAATGACCTAAACTCAGTTTTCTGCCGGTCGTTTCGTGGTGTAGTCTTCAATGCGACACACACCTCAGGCACATCTCTAATGATCCTCTCATCAGCTGTTTAAGACAGGAACATCTGAACCTCCTCAATATAGCGGCTGCAATAAATAAAACTTACGGTCACCAAAGTAGCTTCGCTGTTTGAGTGTGACGGCCATTGATCTGTGCTGTGCAGGATACTCCATGTGTGCCAGGCATCGGCCAATCAGTGGTCTGTAACGTTTCACATGACCTTTTAGCACCTGCTCGGCTCACTTAGAACCGCAGCAGAGAGGGTACAAAAAAAGTAGAACCAGGTACTTTTTACCTGGTGGAAACGAAAAAAGGTGAGTCGAGCTAGTAGTATGCAGTGGAAATGGGACTTTGGTTTAACACATTGTTTTGTGATTTAAGCAGAAACAAACCGCCACCAAAAGACAAATCACACCGTTACCGATCAGTACAGACGTTTCGATGTATTCTGTGTGTATGTGCTAGTAAGACACAGGACAGCAGCAGGGTGAAAATCCTACAGAGGAAATATAATCAGTGTGTTTATGTGTTTAAATGTCAGTCAGTCCATATCTGACTTCTTGTTATGATCAGTTCAGAGCTTAACGCTCAGGAGCAGCTTTAAAAGACGGAGGTGAAACTAAAGGAGCACGATGGTGGAACTGGGATTGATCCAGCAGATGAGGAGAAAATGGTAGGTAGGGTGGAGATGGGGTGGGTGAGAAGAGCTCAGCATCCAGTGATGTGTTATTTCATAATGTGCCTTTATAGCTGTGAAGTGTCTTTACATGCATCACATGGCTGCTTGTGATCAGCCTTAATGAGCATGATCTGCTGCGTCTGTAATTAATATTTCAACACCAATCCTCTTCTTCTTCTGCATTTTATTTCAGTCAGCCTCTGACCTCCTGCAGCAGGAACCTGCAGCTCGTATGTTTCTGTCCAGCCTGCAGAGAAATGAATCTTGCTGTCATTACACACACACCACACCCACACACATACACACACCACTGGGGTCCAGTTATGGGTTCCAGGTGTGAGGAGTAGGTGAGGGGTCCGGATGTGGGGTTGCGGTGGTCAGACAGTTATCATATGGAGATAACCTTATGAGGTTTGAGTTAAGTTAAGATGGTAGAGGTATGATCTCGACTGCGAGTCGTTCTAGATTAACATCAGGTGATGACAGAAAACACCTGAAACGTGTTGATGAATAATCCAGTTGTGTTCAGCGTTGGACCTTCAGCCGTTACAGTCCTCAGTCTCTAGAGAACTGTTTAAACTGCTCCTTAAAACCCTGAACCTGTTGAAGTCCTGGAAACTGCTTCAAACCAACTGAATTCATCAGTGACGTCTGTCCTCTCTGACCTCTACAAGTCAAACCAGAACCTGTGTGAGGCCCCGAGCTGGATGTTTGGGGCCCCTCTGATTGGTTCTCATCTTGTATTCATGAGTAAAACCGCCAGAGGAAATAATCAATAATGGATCCAAACACTGCTGTGCTGTTAAATTAATGAACAGCTGCAGCTTAACAGACAGATGAACATGAAGACAACATGATGAAACATATCAAACCTCTACAACACGACTAAAAGTAGTCAAGCATCATACCAGAGTAAAAGTGATATAATGCTAAAAATTGACTTCAGTAAGAGTTTCTTCGAGAGAGATATTTTATTAATCCCACGGGGGGAAATTCTTTCTCTGCATTTGACCCCTCCCTGAGGAGCAGTGGGCTGCCTTTACGGCGCCCGGGGAACAAATTGGGGTTCATTATCTTGCTCAAGGATACTTCGACTTGCAGCGTTGCAGGGGTTGGGGATCAAACCACCAACCTTCGTTCAGTGAGCGACTGCTCTACCTCCTGAGCTGCTTCTGTAATTAGCTGCTAACTGCTACTAGCTGCTAACTGCTGCTAGCTACTTTTTAAATCTCCTTGTTGTGGGCCGCACACAAACACATCATCAGGATACCCCCTTCATGTCCTACCTCCTCGCCGGCTGACTCCTTGTATCCGGCGCTGTTAGTACCTCCGCTGGCGGCTCAGAGGAGGAACAACAACGACTCTCCATTACATGTTTGTGGTGTTTATACAGAAGGGTGGGGCACAGTAATGGCACAACAGTCCCATCTTCAACAGGCTGTGGGGCCCCTGGGATTACTGTAAAACAGTCCTGGGATTACTGTAAAGCAGTCCTGTCCACCGCTGTGGAACAGTCTGGCGCTTGTCAATAAAGATTGGTTTGAAAAGTCGTCTGGAGCAGGTAAAGGGAGGTAAAACTCGGTTTGTTTGTCTGTCTGGTAGCAGGATCACTCAAGAACTACACACGGCACATGAAACTCGGTGGGAGGGGCGTGTCATTAAATTTAGGAGTAAGTGCGGCAAAAGGGGTGGATTCATGATTTTTTCCACTTTCTTTAACATTACAAGAACCCTGAGGGCAGCCATGGTTAAAGGCCCCACCACCAGATGCTCATCGACAAGCTCCTCCCCCAGGTCTGGTCCTAGGGTTCCTGGCCTCCCTAACCTGGGCAAGGTGTAACAGCTTTGTCTTTGAATAGCTCTTGTCTGGCTCCTCCCCTGAGGCCAGTTTACATTGGGAGTACCTTCTGGTTTACCTAAGCTAGCGGAGGGGCTTTGATCTGTGGCCTCCTGTGTGCTGAAGCGTGTCCAGGTTCACTGGAGGATGTGGACAGGATGGACATGTAACAGACAGACCTGGAGCTAATAGATAGACTCAATATTTGTGGCACTTTTCAGACTCTCTGGTCAGCATTTCCTGCTCCGCAAGGTGGGTTTTTCCCAAAATGTACTCACCTGTTCCCATCCCTGATGTATACCTCTGGTAAAAGTTTCATATAAATCTGTCCAGAACTTTCTGAGTTAAATAGCTGCCCTCCGGGTTCTCATGGATCCACGCCTTTATCTGGAGATGAAATCCGACTCCGGATTGGATCAAACATTAGGTCAGAAATGTCCTCAAACATACAGGATGAGTGTGAATAAACAGTGATCTGAGCAGACTCACTGAATCTTCATCGTCATGACAACCGCACCTGAGACCTCACATTTATCTGGTTGGTGTGCGTCTTCTCTTCCTGTTTTAATGACATCAGTCGAGGTGTCGCCACCTCTCCTCATCCCTACATCCATCTTCCTCTCTTTCACATGTCTTCCTCTGTTCACTGTTTCTTCTATTTTGGGTCGTGATGATGAAACGTTTTCATGTTTTTGTGACTTATCTGGTCGGATCCTGTTTGTGACCACGATGAGCTTCATCCTCATCACCATCACACACAGCGCTCAATCATCCGACGGACACAGTCGTCATCTTCACGAACACGAGTCTCAGTATCAGAGAGCTTTGGTATCTGGAGACAGCAGAAAGGGATTGTGGGTCATTTGCGTCCAAATAAAATGTCATTAAACCACGAAGTAGTTGGACACACCCTAAATGACCTTTAGACCATAGATTCATTAAATGGACTCCAGAGTTTGGGTCCTGCTCTGGTCTTGGGTCTTACTAGTCCTGCTCTGGTTTTACTGGTCCTGCACTGGTCTTATTGGTCCTGCTCGGGTTTTACTGGTCCTGCTCGGGTTTAACTGGTCCTACTCTGGTCTTACTGGTCCTGCTCTGGTTTTACTGCAGTGATATTTAGTACTACAATGATATTTAGTACTACAGTGATAGTACCGCAGTGATATTTAGTACTACAATGATATTTAGTACTACAGTGATAGTACCACAGTGATATTTAGTACTACAATGATATTTAGTACTACAGTGATAGTACCACAGTGATATTTAGTACTACAGTGATAGTACCACAGTGATATTTAGTACTACAGTGATAGTATTACAGTGATATTTAGTACCACAGTGATATTTAGTACTACAGTGATAGTATTACAGTGATAGTACCACAGTGATATTTAGTACCACAGTGATATTTAGTACTACAGTGATAGTACCACAGTGATATTTAGTACTACAGTGATATTTAGTACTACAGTGCTATTTAGTACTACAGTGATAGTACTACAGTGATATTTAGTACCACAGTGATATTTAGTACTACAGTCATAGTACTACAGTGATATTTAGTACTACAGTGATAGTACTACAGTGATATTTAGTACTACAGTGATAGTACCACAGTGATATTTAGTACTACAGTGATATTTAGTACTACAGTGCTATTTAGTACTACAGTGATAGTACTACAGTGATATTTAGTACCACAGTGATATTTAGTACTACAGTCATAGTACTACAGTGATATTTAGTACTACAGTGATAGTACTACAGTGATATTTAGTACTACAGTGATAGTACTACAGTGATAGTACTACAGTGAATTCATCCTCTGGTGTCTCATGGCTGTGCTCAGATCAGCTGATCACAAATCTAAATATAAAACAGGTCAGTGTGGATATAAATACTCTCTTTCTCAGGTACGTACAGAGCGTGTGCAGTTGGCGCGGGGTGTGTCGACTGTCTGCTAGTGTTTACACATTGTGATGACATCACAAACATCAGCTCTGTAATAAATGTGATCGTCTGATCAATACGCTCACATATGGAGGAACATCACTTTACTTCCAGCAGTGGGATGAGACTATGTCAACCAGGATTATCTTAGCTTAGCATAAGACAGGAAGGAGGTGAAACAGCTAGCCTGACTCCAGCTCTCTGCGGTTGTGAATTAGCTCATACGCCGTGTGATTTTATACCCATCGACTGATTGATTTTATTTCTACTAGCAGGAGAAGCTCTGAGTGGACAACGATTATAGATGACATTCATCAGCTGTTCGTGATCTCAATCATCCATTTAGCTCTGTCACTGATCAATTATCAATCAATCTATTCAGTTATCAATAAAGTGAACTCTGAGGCATCATCTCCACACACCTCGAGGCCTGTTACAGCTGTATGTTTTCTGTACTGTTTGCCTCTTCTCCCTTCCTCTTCCTTTCTAGCTCTGCCCAGGTGTTGCTCATGCAGTGATCACGAGGTGCACCTGGCTTGAGAGAAGTGCTAAAGGCTCCAGTCCAGCATCAGAGGAGAGGCTTATGGAGTGGGACTGTTGGTCATGATGCCACTCAGCCTGGGATTTGTTTTAGCTTTTATGTTAACATTTTTGTTAATAAATCCCATGGTTTTGGTCGTATTGAAGGTGTCTTTTCTGTGGTTACTTTGGGTCAGAGCTGGTAAATTGTTAGCCCTTTAGGGCCATTTAAATGGGGGTGTAACAAGGCCGATAATTAACGGTATCGGTATCTGCCTCCACTGATAGCAGCCAATCAGGAGACAGGACGTAGTCACATGAGCAGAACTACTGATGGTTTAACATGAACAGACTGTTTCCACATGTATGTTACCTGTATGCAGTCCAGCAGCCAGGGGCGTGGCCACACTTTGTGACTGGGGTGGGGCTCCGACTGCAGGGGGCGGGTTTAGGACTTCATTTTCTAACATTACCATATTTTTTTTTATTTATACATGACTTTTATTTATCTATTGTCTTTATCCAACTCAAAACAATTTAAAAGATAAATAATCTGACAAATCACAACTCAAAAGAGCACGACTATACAAATACATCATACCTCCAGTAGTAAACTACATTCACATGAAAACACATTAAAAAAACTAAGGACCCGCCTCCCACTGGACAAACAGCCAATAATACTTTAGTGAAATAAGGTGGCCCTGCTTCTGGACACACCCCTGTTGTTAGACCTGACCTTGCCACAGGAACCTCCAACAGGACTGCAGAGGACACCACGAGACTCGAGTCGTCAACTGCAGCGGGTTTATTTCAAATGTTCCCACTGAAGCCTGATTATTACATTTATTATTATTTTAATAATAAATTATAATAATTTATTATTATTTAATTATTGATTATATTGTAATGAAGAAAACCAACAGAGATCATGTTGATCAGCTCTGGTGTTGTGGGGGATGTGGCTACTGCTAATTAGCAAATGTTAGCATGATAACAAGCTAACTAAAAACGTAAAGTTGTTAAACCCCGATGAAACCCATCAGTCAGATACCGACAGCACTTTACCGTGTCATCAGGATCGCCTGAGAGCCATATCCTTTCTTTCTCTCCCTCTCTCCCTATTATCATTTTATAGTCATTTTCTGTATCAATCATTAATTTCTATATTAAATAACAATTATTTATTATTATTAATTATAATAGTAATTATTATTATTATTATTGTTAGTGTTATTATTATTATTAGTAGTAGTAGTAGTAATCATACTCCTCCTCCCTCTCTTTTCTCCAATCAGATATTTAATTATATTTTGCTCTAAAGTTGAATAAAAACAGTAAATGGAGAAAAAACAAACTGGTTTCCCTCTAAATCAAATTAAACTGGTCTCTGGATGATAAATCAGACCAGAACCAACTTGGTTCTGCCCACCCGGCTGATTAACACTATAGTCTGGGGTTGGCAGGCTGCATGCTGCTCCTCTGGATTCAGAGTCAGCATCTCCTTTTGGGGAACCTTTGCTCAACATCATATTAATACATTAATGGTTTTTATGGTACAGAATGTATAAAATCATCATCATCAGTAAAAACACAGCGGTTCCCTTGGTCCAGCCCATAAACTGACCCAACATCCCAGACAACGTGTCCGGGGATCATGAAGAGAATGGACATACTGGCTGCTGATGCCATCACACCTCCGCCACCTGTGAGGACCTCAGGACGCCTGACAGACAGGATTCAGGTCAAACTAACCAGAAGGGAAGTTGGGACTCACCCTGCAGCAGAGGCATCGGGTCACCACCTGCACTCCAAGAACAAGTTGTCACCACGCCAACATCCTCTCCAGAGAACCAGCAGAATCCAGCCATCTGATTGGACAGGCCTTTGTTTAGTTTTATTCTGGCTGTTACTCTGCTTGAGCCGCCGCCGCCGCGCCTTCTCTCTCCTCCTCTCTGCCGTTGACTGTGAGGAGGATGATGTTGGCGCTGGCTGTGTCTCGTCGCCCGTGGCAACCAGTTGCTATAGCGATGGACCCGAGCTCATTGGGTGAGACTTGGAGGGGGGAGGGGCTGTGGAGGATCAGAAAGGAGTTTGTTTATAAGTTACTGAAGATTAGCTGGGGGGGGGGGGGGGGAAGGGAGCAGGAGGGGGAGACAAGGGGAGAGAGGGGGAAACATAGATGGGGAGGGGGTGGGGTGGATGCTGGTTTTAGAATCTCTGTGCTGGTTTTAGGGTCTTTAAGCTGGTTTTGGAATGTCTGAGTTGGTTTTAGAATCTCTTTGTGCTGGTTTTGGGGCCTTGGAATGTATAAGGCGTCTCTTCCTTTTATGTTACAGTCATAATGAAATGTGAGCTTAGATTCATTTTAAAGGACATGTCCGGTGTTTCATTGCTTTCAAACCAAGCCAACACGTTAGTCCGTCTCATTATGTCCTGTTTGTGTTCCTCAGCTCAAATATAATTTTTTCCTACTGGAGAATTAAATATGATGAGTTTTTTTTTAACTTCCTCACAGTTCTTCACTACAGTTTAGATCAAACAGGACAATTATTGAGCTGCCGATGAATTTACATCTGGACAACTGGCTGTAATTAAACCTCTTCTTAAAAAGCCTTCTCTTGATCCAGAGGTCCTAGCTAACTATAGACCTATATCTAATCTTCCCTTCCTCTCTAAAATTCTAGAGAAACCAGTTTCTAGTCAGTTGTGTGATTTTCTACATAATAATAGCTTATTTGAGGATTTCCAGTCAGGCTTCAGAGAGCATCATAGCACAGAGACAGCATTGGTCAAAGTTACTAACGACCTTCTAATGGCATCAGATGAGGGATTAGTCTCTGTGCTCATCTTATTAGATCTTAGTGCTGCGTTTGATACCATTGATCATCAGATACGACTACAAAGACTCAAATGTTTAATTGGCATTAAAGGAAATGTATTAAGATGGTTTAAATCCTATTTATTAGATTGATCTCAGTTTGTACTTGTTAATGATGAATCCTCCATGCACAGCAAAGTTAATCATGGAGTCCCTCAGGATTCTGTGCTTGGACCAATATTGTTCACCCTATATATGCTCCCTTTAGGTAATATTATCAGGAAACACTCTATTAACTTTCATTGTTATGCGGATGATACACAATTATACTTATCAATGAAACCAGGTGAAACACATCAATTAATTAAACTTCAGAGATGTCTTACGGATATAAAAAAGTGGATGATGACCAATTTATTGTTACTCAATTCTGACAAAACAGAGGTTATTGTGATAGGCCCTAAACATCTCAGAAACTCGCTATCGAAGGATATAACCATTATGGATGGATAATATATTTATTAATTCATATGCAGCATTTTTGGTGGAATGCATTTTGTGTGTGTTTGTGTGTGTGTGTACTGTATGTGTGTGTGTGTGTACTGTATGTGTGTATTTGTACTGTATGTGTGTGTGTACTGTATGTATGTGTGTGTCCTGTATGTGTGTGTGTGTACTGTATGTGTGTGTGTGTACTGTATGTGTGTGTGTGTACTGAATGTGTGTGTCCTGTATGTGTGTGTGTGTGTGTCTACTGTATGTGTGTGTGTGTGTACTGTATGTGTGTGTGTGTACTGTATGTGTGTGTGTGTACTGAATGTGTGTGTGTTTACTGTATGTGTGTGTGTGTTTACTGTATGTGTGTGTGTGTGTGTGTACTGAATGTGTGTGTGTGTACTGTATGTGTGTGTGTGTACTGAATGTGTGTGTGTTTACTGTATGTGTGTGTGTGTTTACTGTATGTATGTGTGTGTGTGTGTGTGTCTACTGTATGTGTGTGTGTGTGTGTGTACTGAATGTGTGTGTGTGTGTGTGTGTACTGAATGTGTGTGTGTGTCTACTGTATGTGTGTGTGTGTGTGTGTGTGTTTACTGTATGTGTGTGTGTTTACTGTATGTGTGTGTGTGTGTGTGTGTGTTTACTGTATGTGTGTGTGTTTACTGTATGTGTGTGTGTGTGTGTCTACTGTATGTGTGTGTGTGTGTGTGTACCTAATGTGTGTGTGTGTGTGTCTACTGTATGTATGTGTGTGTGTGTGTGTGTACCTAATGTGTGTGTGTGTGTGTGTCTACTGTATGTATGTGTGTGTGTGTGTGTGTACCTAATGTGTGTGTGTGTCTACTGTATGTATGTGTGTGTGTGTGTGTGTACCTAATGTGTGTGTGTGTGTGTGTCTACTGTATGTATGTGTGTGTGTCTACTGTATGTGTGTGTGTTTACTGTATGTGTGTGTGTGTGTCTACTGTATGTGTGTGTGTTTACTGTATGTGTGTGTGTGTGTCTACTGTATGTGTGTGTGTGTGTGTACCTAATGTGTGTGTGTGTGTGTGTGTTTACTGTATGTGTGTGTGTGTGTGTCTACTGTATGTGTGTGTGTGTGTGTACCTAATGTGTGTGTGTGTGTGTGTGTTTACTGTATGTGTGTGTGTTTACTGTATGTGTGTGTGTGTGTGTACCTAATGTGTGTGTGTGTGTGTCTACTGTATGTATGTGTGTGTGTGTGTGTGTACCTAATGTGTGTGTGTGTGTGTGTCTACTGTATGTATGTGTGTGTGTCTACTGTATGTATGTGTGTGTGTGTCTACTGTATGTATGTGTGTGTGTGTCTACTGTATGTATGTGTGTGTGTCTACTGTATGTATGTGTGTGTGTCTACTGTATGTATGTGTGTGTGTCTACTGTATGTATGTGTGTGTGTCTACTGTATGTATGTATGTGTGTGTGTGGGTGAAAAGAGTCCCACAGTCTCAGATTAGTCCGTTCCGGTTCAATCCAGTGAACACAACGCAAATAAAGTCAACTCATGAATCCGCTCCGGGTTTTAGATCCACCACAAACCAAACCAGGAAATCGAATCAATAGTGACACAAATTAATTTATACCATGTAAATCCCGTGTACTCACGGTACCGAGGACCAGTCCGTCAGTCAACCCGTCAAACTGGGTTCCAGCGTCGGCCTTTTATCTCCGCCAGACCCACAACTCCTGGAGAACTCCGACAGGCAATGATTTATCCTGTGGGATTTTTCTCGTTCTGACTCCAGTGACGACACCTCTGCCGACCCGAGTGGTCGCAAACGCGGATTTAGGAACGCGGTTTGACGCCGAGGTAAGCGGAGGTCTCTTCTGCACTGTTCATCCACCTCACCGACTCGAATTCCTATAACTTTTCCTGGAAGTTGGATTCAGGCTTCGCGGGCGCGTTTAGAGGTTGTGATTGGGTCACTGCATGACGGTGGGTGTGACTCTCAGGCAGATGGGCGGTGATGCGACGTGAACGTAAACTACACTTTCTTATGTTATATTCTGATATCCTATGTTTCTATATAATAAAACATATTTGAAAAAAGAAACATGCCTATGAATAATTAACAGATTTAAATACAATCCCTTTGTGTCTACACCTTACTTTGCACACAATAACAATAACAAAGTAAGGCTGCTGCTGACCAGCCTGTTACAGCCAATCAGAGATTGATTTATACCTGTTGTAGTGGTAGGAACACTTGAGGAGGAACCAGAGATGATAGGAGGAGAGAGGTCAGAGAGGACATTTAAGTTAACATTTAGAAAATGAGGTGTCACTAAGTCTTTGGCTCGGGGCAGCTCAGAGACATCTTAAGTCCTTCTACTAGCCCCCTGACCCCGGCGAGGATCCATCTGGCCCCTGACCCCGGCGAGGATCCATCTGGCCCCCTGACCCCGGCGAGGATCCATCTGGCCCCGACCCTGGCGAGGATCCATCTAGCCCCGATCTGGCTCTGACGCCGTGCTTACAAGCTGACCGCATGAAGACTTCCTCACATGACAGTTGGGAGTCATGAGGATTAACCATATATGCTAATGCTGCTGTCAGATGTGAGTCTGGACTATGTAGCTATTTGTCCTCATCTCAGTTCACATATTTCAGATTAGCATCAAACAGTCCGGACAGCATCTGACCCCGATTAGCCTCAAACAACGCTATTAGCTTGTAACTATTTACAATCCTCATCATCAATGTTTTACTTAAAACTTAACCAAAGCCACTATGCTAAAATGTGTTTGGTATTTCGTTACGGCCTTGTGCTGCTGCGTTGCATGCCGTCTTCAAATACAGCCTTCGAAAGTTATCTGGCCCTGAACTGAGACGAAGCTCACGTTACCAAAACCAACAAAATCATTTTAAATGTGGTCATACGGTGGCTGCAGCCCTAACACAGCTGCTTCCCTTCTGACATTGCCCGACAAACCTCAGACCAGACCTCGTTCCTTCGTCCTCCTTGCTTCACACTGTCTGCATCTGAGATCTAACTGGTCCCTGAAATAACACTGAGGCATGTATGATGCTACATGTCGGTGATGAGCCCTCAAGAGGTTTGGGCCATCAATGAAACACCAGTGGAGAAGGGTGGCCACCCATCTCCAGGTGTGTTTGATGACACATGGTGATGTGATCCAGCGTCTGAGCGTCTCTGGTTTTCGTGCTGATGCCATACAGCGGCAATAGTCACTGGATGAGATGCTCACACATTTATTCATACATGTGGTTTTCAGAGTATGTTTGTGCTGTAATGTACTGTTAAGACCTGAAGCTGCTCAGATTAATCTGGTTTCCAATACAGAACATCAGCTGAAGGCGACCATTCATCCGTCATTGCCCTACTTAGCTTTTAGTGAAAGATTTTCGACATGGAGGACAATGAAGCGCTAGGTAAACAATGCATAATCTGGGAGCATGCGAATGTAACTATGAACAGAATCAATAGAGAACAATATGGAAGATATTATGGTAAATGGACTGTACTTATATAGAACCTTTCTAGTCTGATTGACCAGTCAAAGCTTTACAACAGCAGCCAGTATTCACCCATTCACACCAACATTCATACAGTGGTGACATTCGTACCATGCAAGGCTCCACCTGCTCATTAGGAGCAGTAACCATTCACACAGTCACACACCAATGGAACAGATACTGGGAGCAAACACTTCTGATAAGTAGATGACTGCTCTACCACTGAGCCACAGAGTCGGTCTAGACCTGCTCTTTTTGGAAAGTGCCTTAATATAACCTTTGTTGTGATTTGGCACTATACAAATAAATTAAATTGAAATCTGTCAAGATCTCTCGAGTCCACATATCCTGGATCCTTTCCAAGGTCATCTCAGGGACTCCAGGTTTGTAAATCTCTCTGACTTCAAATTCTGTTGTGGTCTTTATTGTATTTTCCTCAGAAACAAGAATCAGTCATTTTCCACATTAGCCTTTATTTACACCATCAGTGACAGAACAGATTTCATTGTGATTCTGTTGAAGCCCTCCAGGTGGCGCTGTGAGTCCATCATCAGTCTCAGATCCCCTCAGCATGTCTAGAGAGGAGAACTCAGACATTATTAAACTAACTTATTTAGAAGGTTCTAAGAGCATCAGCATAGAAAGTGTTCACAATATGAGCTATAGTGCATCATCCCAGTAAGACCAGTGACAATCAGTCAGATCCTTAAAGGAAACCAGTGTTTCCAGTAGACATTCCTATTCCTGTCAGATATTTTATAGTTACTGAAGCTGATTTGAGAACAGCAGGTGTTTCTGTGATTCTCTGTTCTGTAGGGAACAAACAATAGAAAGTAAAGAGTCTTTTCTTTACTTCCCTCTGAAGGTTTTCTTGGACTGGGTAACATTTGAAACTGCATGTACTGCCGAAACAATATGTCATGTTTATCTCCAGAAACAGATGTCCAAAAACTGTAAAACTGTCATTTCAATCTACTTGAAGGAAGAAAATTTATGTATTTTTGATATTTGACAGTTTTCAAAAATATCTTAGTTTCGTCCAAAAAATGTGCTTCAGTTTGACATCTGACTGTACGATTGTCCACAGGTGAACGAGTTGCAACCAGTGAAAGTGAGTTCCTTCAATTAATTATTTGGTTAAATGTCTGAAAAATGTCTAAAATCCTCATCACATTTTCAACCCTCTGAGGGTTAGGGTTGTTGCTGTTGTTTTTATCATGTTTCTATTAATGTCTTTGAGATAAACGTAGTAGAAATGTTGTTCGAATGTTGCTAGAATCTGTAGACTCCAAAAAGACGCAGCAGTTAATGTCTGGATTCAAACAGATCTGATCACACAGCAGCCCTCGTTAGAACGGCTTCATGGTTAGCTTCTGGACAACAAACTAAGTCTCTACATGCAGCCTTTACAGAAATTTAACATCAGTAACGTTCTGTCATATACAACATCAATGACCCCAGAGTTAACTTCTATAGTTTCCAGTATGTCAGATTGTTGCTACAGCTAACATTAGCTTAGCTTGTTTCTCTGATAACTTCAGATCCAGACATCTGATGACCAAAATCCTGCATCTGGTGAAAAGATATAGTTTTACATAAAGATCTAAAAAGTGACGTGACTGAAACAGGAAGTAGTCGTCTGGAAATGTGTCAATGTCTGTCCATCTGGCCCACAGCCAGAGCTGATGGGAAACTCTGAGCCAGCAGCTAACTGTGTTTCAAGCTTTAGAGGCTCAACTTTATTAAGTTACAGACATGATGGAGACAAAGACAGTTTTAAAGCCGACACGGGGACGTGTGTGGGACGCTAACCTGGTAGGATGCATGTGGGATGCTGGCTAACCATGTAGGATATGAGAGTTGATGAGTCCTTTCCTGGTACTGGAAGCCAGAGTTTTGTCAGATGAGTGAGACAGTTGGAGGTTGGCGTCAGAGCGACAGTGGGAAGGGGCGGTGACCACAGTGGTGAGCTGGTGAGGATTCTTCTACTCGCTGGAGCATTGTTAGCTCTGGCTGCTATAGTCTCTTTGAATGCTTATTGCTTAGTTTTTCTTGTCTTTCATTGGAAAAGAGTTATAACATTAGGGTAGGGCTAGTGTATTTAATGGACATATGTTGGAATGAACAACTCTGGCTCTATTACTGGAACCCCAGGGGGTCCACGCACCCTGTGTGGAATCACTGCACCAGAGGTAAATTAGTTTTGTCTAGTTTGGGCGAGCCGACTCTCCTGTTTTACCACTGCAAGCTGTAGATGACCAACTACAGAGCCCCGAAAACAGCTAGTTTTATTAACACTGAAATGGACGGCGGATGGAACTGATTCTATAGATTCTATCAGATGTCACTTCATGAAGGCTCTTCATCGATGAAGGAGAAGGAGAGGACAGGGTCATGAGTATAATCATTGATTGAAGTGAATCAGCTAAATAATTCAAACATACCAATAACACAGTGGACTATAAAATGTATTGAGTGCATGGATTTCTATTTGAGGGAATAATAATTAGAAATCCTCCTGCTGGGCTCCGTGCTGAACACAACCACTGCTCTGTGTTTAGTTTCTTCTTCAGATACCAATATGGTCTAAAATGAACATTCATCCTGTCAGTCAGGGTGAAGAGACAGCTCTGTCCATCATGGCTGCCCTCATCTGGATCCATCTCGTACCACAGCTCATGAATTGTCTTCATTTCCTCAAAGTGCTGTTGATCTGTTAGAATACAGAAAACTCATTGTAGTTTATTTAGAGTCTGACATTTCTCGTCATTGAACTCAAACATCCAAAACTCCTTGCAGTCCCAGATCCAGGATCAGATCTGCAGCAACAAGCGTGGACGTTAGATCGGGTGTTCTTAAGAAAACCGTCTCCTCGAGCCTCTGGGACTCCTCTGGAATCATTAGCATCTAACGCCCTGCTTTCGGCATGTAGCCTGTTCTGATGTTCAGTACGTCATGAGGGAAAGTCGCCATGAGCGAGCTCTTGTTCATTTGCCTGGGCGTCCTCTCAGCAGCAGGCAAACCGAAGGATCATAATAACGAGTGATGGAGACGAGATGGTCTCTCAGTTCTTTTATCTTGTCGTCCAATTTTGTCATTTCTTTGAGACATTTTGGAGTGGTTTTACTGGTTGAGGATGGCAGCAGCCATGTTGGAATGGCACCACTTCCTCCTACAATCTCAGTGGTTGTACTTTCCCGACTCGGCTATCGGCGATGTTGCTGTGTTTGGAAGGAATAGCGGCTTTGGCAGGACTTCTGGTTTCAGCGAAACCGTTCTCTGGACCATTGCCGCCCACTGCACATGTGGCCCTTCCTTGTAACTATGCTGCCGTGTCAGGCATGAGCTGGTGATCAATGGCTGCTGGCTCTCGCCGCTGGTGTTGATATTAGCTGCCCTGTTCACAGCGGGGGGGCCATTGCTGCTGCTGTTGGTATTCCTACTGGCTAGAAGGTGTGAATGGTGTGGCCCCCACTGGTTGAAGCTGTGGTGGCGTAACAATAAGCTGCCTCCGCTGCCCATCTTGATGAGCGAGTGGCATTGGGAGTGGTGGCGTGTCACTGTGACGCTGCTTCCTCCAGGTCTCTCTGGAATGACCTGCTGCTGAAGCGGAGTTGAGGAGGAGGAAGAGGAAGACAAAGGGATGGAGAAGGAGGAGGTGGGGTTGTTGGATGATGAGGAGGAGGTGGAGGTTTGATTAGGTGCCTCCAGGCATTTCGGGAGGCCGTCCCTCAGGAGCATAGAGGTGGTATAATATGAAGCTGATTCTGTCTCGGGGATCTGCTGCTGGTGACTGCTACCACAAGTGTTATTGTGGTTGTTATGGTGATGGCTGCAATTGTGGTGGTGGGTGTGGGTCTGGCCATGGTGATGATGATGTCCCCCAGAGGATGAGGAGTTGGAGGTGAGGACCTTGATACCGCCGGTCCCCGATGCACTGACCTCATGGATGTGTCTGAGGAGCTCGTCCAGGGCCGACACGTCAACCACTGTTTGCGGCAGGGACTGCTGGGAGTTGTGGTGATGGGGAACTCCTTCACATCCTTCTCCTGCTGCCACTCCCTCGTCATTGGAGATCTTCCTCTCCTCAGGGAGGTGCAGTGAAGTCGAAGATGCACTGGCTCCGTGGGCTGCTCCGTTGCTGTGGTGATGAGAGAAGGTAAACATCTGCTGGCTCATAGAGTTCCCGACAACTGCCATAAAACCCAAACTGGCTCCAGAGCAGCTGGGTCCAGATTGCAGGTTGTTGTCCTTGCTGTTACTGCAGTTCGGGTTGTTGACATACTGATGGCACTGCAGGGCCTTCATGTTCTTGTTGGGAAGCTCCGGTGTGGAGTCGGGCGTAGGCAGGCCGGACAGCTCGCCATCAGCCTGAGACAGAGACTACACAGAGGTTAGACCCAAGGTCATCGTTCTAAACGAGTCAGATCATCATCACACATGATCAGATCAGTCTAAAAGCACTATGGGAACATTTCCACTGATCTGCAGTTTGTCTACAATCACCTTTAAGCTGTGATTTGTCACATTCAGGTCTGGACACCAAACTCCTCATCATGTCGGGGCTGCAGCCAAATAATTAATCAATCAATGCAGGAAATAGTGAAAAGTTCCCACTGTCCTTCCCTGAGCCAAACATGACACCTTCAAAAGTCTCCAAAGATATTCACTGTCCAATCGAATCAAACCGCATTTAAGAATGACTAGAGATGGACTGAATGTTAGAGGCCAGAAAAAGTCGATTCACTGGCGGATAAACCTTTTAAAAACTGAATAATTAATCAATCAATCTGGAGCTGGTCAAACTGATCACAGCTGAGTTCTGCTGGTACGATGGTTCTATGGGCACCAATTAATCGCCAAATCAGTTAGTGGATGTACGGCTGGAGTTAACTGGTATTTTCAGCACGAGACGGAACAGATGAATGTCTTCGCCTTCCACTGTGTCAGTGACGACTGCTGAAGTCGTCTTTCAGATGTAATGTCACAGTAGAGGAGCGTTTGTTTTTATCGAAATAAAGGATAACACTCTGTAACACTGTTTTTAGGTTCTATCTGATGATCCAGTGATTCTTACAGATCCTGACTGATTTAAACTGGTTTGACTGGCATTTACAGGCTTCTCCAGATCAGCCCTCTTAAACCAACTCCCATTAGTCTCAGCCACTAATTGGCTGCTGATGTTTAATAAAGAATCATGAATAAGAATTTGTTTTTTAGGTCGGTTTTTTTCACTGTATTTTATTCTCACTGCTTTATTTTAATTCACAGGTTTTTTGCACATTTAAGTTTTATTCAGACATGAATAAAGACAGACATTTTATCTTTCTGTGTTTTATATATTGTATATGTGCTATACAAATACATTTCAATATCATTTTAGTATTTCTCTCTTGCTGATTGACTGATCCACTCCTTATTAGTCTGTTTGCCGTTGCGGTGACAGATGATGACTCGTTTTGGTCCATTTAAAGATAACTGAAAGTTTGCTTTTTAAAACTGTCTGACATGGCTGCTAACATTAGCATTGCTAATTTGTTGTCATCTGTGCTGCCAAACACCAAGGTGACTTATGACCCTTAGCTCCAGGCTCAATGAGAGCAGCTGCTGAGTACAGTGAGGCACCTAGTGGAGAAATTCTGTACACCAGTCCAGTCTGGTGATTCAGTATCCAAGTGGTTTGAACCAACCCAACACTAGTGCCTATTATACAACAGCAGCCTCAGACTGGAGGACCAGCACGCCTGCTTTAGGTGTGCAATCAGTGGACGTCCCTTTAATGTTGACCAGATTAAATGTATTTAATCATGAACCAAACCAGGCTGTCCTACCTGGGACAGGCTGAGGTCGGGGTCTCCCAGAGGCAGGCCCTGGTGTCCTGCGGTGTTGAGGTGAGGCTCGGACCGGCCGTTGGGGATGAAGGAGCTGTACATCCTCGGGGTGGACATGTCCAGTTTGTCCTCCTGAAAACAGAGAAGAAGAAAGTGAAAGATTCAGAGTGGAAGAGGAAAGTCATTTTTAATATTTAAAGAAGCTGAGCTGTGAAGCCTGTTTGAGGCTGGCTGTCAATCATCATCTCAGTATGATGAGGGATCTGACCAGAGGTCAGAAGGAGGCCAGCAGGAGACACCATGAAACAGTCGATGGTGAATAAAAGACTGAAGATGAATATTTACTTTGCTGCTCTGAATTCACATGATGATGTCACTGCTCGCTCTTCAACAACAAATCTGACCAATCAGCTGTGAGTGTGTCTAAATGTTTTGGACTGCGAGCAGCTTCCCTCACATCATCATCGTTAGAAATGAACGTTCACACCTGACAGCGACTCAGATTGTCCTTCCTCCCTCGACACATCATGAGTCCGACTGCTGTAAGACAAGAGGGTCCATCCCAACACACATGCATCAGTATCATTAAAGGTCATTAAACTTCATCCTCACATCAACAAAGAACAGATGTCATCATCATCATCTCACAGCTCTTTTTTAAATGAGATGAAATGAGTGTAAGAGTTTTAGTCAAATAAAATCCTTTTTCTGTGTGTCTGATGATCAAAACACGCCACACTACACTTCCTAAAATACATGATCAATACATCAAAACATGCCTATTGATCTGGAAGAGTGTGTTATTTCTTCCTGTATCGATTCACAAAACTGTTTTTATGAAAATCACAAAAAACTGAAAAATTGTTGAAAAAAAGTCCATATATATATATATATCTATATATATATATATATAGATATATATACTACTACCGCTAGTACTACTGACACTACTACTGATACTGCAATTAATACTTAGTGCTGGTATTATTAGTTATCATCAGATGAACTTATTAATGAGTGTTTCAGATCATTGTCTTCATCAGCCAATCACAGACAGGAGTTAATAACGAGCACCTCTTCCACTCACCTTCAGCTGTCCGTCCAGCAGTCCGTTGAGGTTGGCCAGGGACCTCAGAGATAAGGCGTGTGGCAACGACGCCTCTGGGTCTTTTCCCAGCCTCCTCGCCTGCTGAGCGCCACTATGGCTGCAGTAACACGACACCAGGAAACCCGACAAGATGGCGCCCAGGAAGAAGGCCACCAACACGCAAGCTATCAGCAGGGTGTAGTGGATGTTAGCAGCGCCATGCTGGTCCACCTTTGGAAGGCGGCGGACACCTGGAGGGAGGAGGAGCAAGGAAAGGGTAGTTCCACCTGTTTCATGAGTCATGTAATGAGACTCATCCAATGGTAACACCAGGACCACTCGTGTTCTAATGCACCCTGACTAGAGCCTTTACATCAAGCTGGGAGTGGTTTGAGCTGCTGAAGGTTCCCTGAAAATCACACCTTATCTGTGCAGCTGCAGAGGAAGGGGCTGGTCTAAATTGTTTAATACTGATGGATTATTTCTACTATTTCTACTAAACAAACGGTAGCGGACCAATTTATAAGATAAAATATATACAGAATCGCCTCATTTTTGGACAAACATACAATGAACTGCTACATGTTCCATCTTCACTCAAATATTGTTATAATATAAAAAATATATACCTGTAAAAAGTACCACAGCCATTTTCTCTGTGTTCTCTGGTAACGGCGCAGCAATGTCTAAAATACTGACCATCTTTACAGCAGTGATACTTCTTCAACCGGGGGTTATGGCGTGTTTTGGTTTTGTTTCTATTAATAACTATCTTTCGAGCCGACATGTAAATGCTTATGTCTCTCTCTCCTCCCTCAGAGAGTTTCTTCTCCTCTTCTCTCTACTGTCAGTCAAAAGTCTCTGCTTCCTCAACCACAGTCTTCCTCTTCCTCACTTTATATTTCTCTCCGCTCCTCTTCTTCATGAACGCAGATTGCTGTAAAGCCTCTTGTACATGGTGATGATCATGTGGTGTGGTCCAGTACTCCAGAGAGGACCTTCAGGTGCTGTTGTCTTCCTCTAAGAATTTCTCCTGTGTTTTCATCATCACTCAGTTCAGGACATTGTCCGGCAAAGCCCAACAGTCCCTTTAAGGGACTCTCTCTGAAACTGAGGAATGAGGATACACAATCCTCCGAAAGCCTGCACTGCCCCATATTAAAGGCAGCCACCATGTCTCTGAGGGTCGATGAAGCCTTCCAACATGCTGTCCTGGGCCTGACACACATGGGTCGGCTTAAGGCCCATATATGCTCTAAGTTAAAGACAGATACGGAGATGGACAGGGCCCTCTGTACGTCTTGTGCGTTCATTCTGTGCGTAATTGGACACGTTTTCAGAGAGCTTACGGATATGGACGAGACGGACGAAACGGAGCAATGCCACCGTAAATGGATGATGGCACTGTAGCTATAAACCAAGCAAGGCACGACAAATATGTACGGAAACAACGAAGAAGAAAATAGTGAAACAATAAAGTGTAAAAACTCTGTCCTCAAGTCTCGATGTACTTCATGACCTCACAGACCACCAACGAGTACATCGTTACCTCCGCTTCTGACGCTTTGTTTTTACCAGGTACATCATCACAACCTCCTCAAACCGTCGCCATATTTGTTGTTGTTGAAACTTTTGAAACTTCACTGGTCCACTGCGGTTGTATCGATGTTGAAGTAGAGGATGTACGGAAGTATGTACGGGAACATGCTACCATGGCATCAAGCCCACTCCCCTGAAGGGCCTGTATGTGGCAGAGCCATCGGCAGGAGGTCCGAAGGTGTTGGGGCCACTGAGGGAAGGCGTCTGCGCCAAGGGGCGGGACATCCCTCCCCAGGGAGAGATCAGATCACATGTCAGTGAAGCGTTTAGTAGGTGTGGTTTAGCACCCAGCTCCATGTTCAGCAGGCAGACATTCACTGGGTGGATGGATACACTGCTGTTTGTTTATGAATATGTTAAACTACTCATAATCAGTGAACTGTAGAGCTTTTTCAACTCTGGACACACCCACGCTAGCTGATTCCCTCTGCTTCTAGTCTTTATGCTAAGCTAACAGGAGCCAATGCAGCTCACCAACCTCCTTTCTTTAAAACCTAGCTAGCCATGGTAAGGATAATCTGTCAGACTGTCGTTAGATGTCAGAAGTGATGTTGCCATAGTAACCACCATCCACTGTCAATTCAGTGTCCCTATTGGTGGAGAGAATGTAAACATGTCGCTGAAGGCTTTTAATTTTAGAGTTCTAACAGTTGTTCCTAAGTCTTCAGGTGACGATACAACAAAAACATTCCTCTGGTTGCCTAAGGAACTGTGTCATTGATGATGTAAACAAGTCCCGCCCACCAGTGAGGAGACATTAAGTGAAGAGAGGAGCTGCAGAGTAACACCTCATTACTATTCAAGACACACACCTGATGCACTGTGTGTGTGTGTGTGTGTGTGTGTGTGTGTGTGTGTGTGTGTGTGTGAGTGTGTTGCTTTTTCTGTGGTGAAGCAGAAAAGTCAAACTTGACAAGGTCTCTCACACACACTCGTTGCTGCAATGGGAATACCAATAGATCTGGTGGAGGAGGACAAGAGAGAGAAAGAGAGAGAGAAGCAGTTTTCGACCTTCAGCTCTTCAGAATGTTTTGATTGGTTCAGTCATGATTTTATAGCTGTGGAGTAAACTGACAGTGGTGTCAGTGACACTGTTTATTAATCTATGTTTTAATTCAGTCTCAGTCCTGAGTCACATGATCTCATCAGTTTTATCATATTTAGTCACATGATCCTGTTTTTAGTCCAGGTTTAGTCTGATTGTATCAAAGAAAACTGTCAGTATTTTAGTCTAGTTTAATAAAAGTGTTGACATTTGAGTCTTTTCTAAGACATCAGGTTATTATTAACATTTCAGACCAAACCAATATTTTTATCACTTTCCTCTGATTTCACTGATTCCACATCAGATTTATCTGATCATTATCTGATTAAAAACAGGTTGAATGATTCAGAATGCAGCTTTGCACAAAGTGTCTGGTCTGATGATGTCACTTTAAGGAATACATCCAGACATGGAACATGTTCTGATTGGTTGATTTAATTTGAACCATGCCCAGCTCCAAGCCAGTGAGCTGGGCTTCTTACCCATTTAAAGTCTGACAATAGGTTGAGATGGTTTCAGCCCCAAAACCTCTAATCATTGGTTTACCAGATAAAACTGTGAGACTGAGCTCCAGATATCCAGAGGAACCTTCAGAGGAACCAGATACTAGATGGTTCCATTAGGCTTTGGCTGCTAAACCCAGGTTTGACCACCGGTTTATAAGTCAGGACCACTGCAGGCCTCCCTCAGAGTTTCCTCTGGCTCCATCCTGCCCAGACTTACACCCCCTTTCGACTGCATAGTACTGGCTTGACTTGACGTGCCTTTTTTTTTTGTTTTGTTTCCGTTAGGTAAAAAGCACCTGGTTCTACTTTTTTAGTACCCGCTCTGCTGTGGTTCCAAGTGCAGGTGCTAAAAGGTAACATGAAACGTTACAGACCACTGATTGGTCAATGTCCGGCACACATGGAGTATCCTGCACAGCACAAATCAATGGCCGCCACACTCAAACAGCCAAGCTCCTTCAGCAACTGTAACTTTTATTTTTTGCAGCCACTATATTGAGGCTATCAAACATCTCTGTCCCCTCTAATCTGTTTCAGTTTGGACAGTATTTCTTCTACGTCTTTCTGTTTTTCTGACATCTTCTCTGATTATAAACTGTAAACGTCCTCCTCACTGCATCTCTCTCTCCCAGGATCTCGTCTGAACTTTAAATTCTTTGAAAACATCATTGTTCTTCTTGGTTTCATGACTGGGAGAAACTCTTCAAAACTTGTCGAATACATGAATGAACCTGATTTCTTATGCTTTTGCTGCCCATAAACGTATTAATTATGACTCAGTTTGACTGAAAATGAATAAAGTTGAATTATTTCCAGCCCTGAGTTGGACTGAAGTGAAATGTTTCATTGAATACTAAAGAAGCAGATCTGACTCTGACATCTGTGGGACCATCTGAAAGGGTTCATTTCTTTTGAATGTCATGCAGACTGCTGCTGAGTGACATGATGAGCTAAAGCAGCGGTACAAGACCATCTGGGATGAGAGCATTGGGGTGGAGCATCCAGGACGGGACTTCAGCACCAACTTAATATAACCAAACCCGATTCACTAGCTGGGTTTACATGAGTTGTGATCTAATATGATCTGGTGTTTACATGAGTTGTGATCTAATACGATCTGGTGTTTACATGAGTTGTGATCTAATACGATGTGGTGCCAGCAACCACTGAGACCCGATCTTCAGTGTTAATTGGGCCTACCAGCGGCTGCTGTGCCAGTGTTTGTGGCCGACATCACCGCTCGGTGGTTCTTGGGACTCTTTAGGTTCTGGGCTGGCTGGTGGTGTTGGGTCAGTCTGGATCATTATTATTTGTTATCTCACAGTAGTGAATTTTTTCTGTCAGCCTATAAATTTAAACATTCTGAACCACCAGATCCAGAATATGACTTGGAGCCAGATCAGATGTGTACTGGATCTTATGGTGATGTCATCGTGTCATTTTTGTCCAATCATTGTAGATACTATCCATGAAGTTAGAAGGTAAAATCTGGTAATTGTCCTACAATGATAAAGAATCCTTTAAGAACATTCTGGACCCAGATGATGATCCAGATCAGCAGCAGAACCTGATGGATGGTTCTGGACCGTATCCTACCTCTACAGAACATTGATTAGAACCTGATCAGGGCTTTTAGAGGAATCCGGCAAACGGACAGAAACATCTCCTCCTTAGTGACCTACAGAAACTACTCAACCATGGAAAATGTTACCATAATATAATAATATAAATAAAAGTCACCTATTTTTACCAAACACTGTGGAGAAACTACCTAAACGTCGCTGCACCGTACAACACTAGCGCTGAAGTTCCTGGATCACCAACAATAAAACATGAGGTCACATGCAGACAGTGTTCATGTCACCCAACAACCATCAGCATTGTCATCTCATCTACAGCTGCTCTGTAATGGTCTGTGATGTAATTGATCTCTGCATATCTAAACTGGAGGATGAGCTCACAACATTACCACGAGGCTGCTGCCTTTTATTGTGTGTTGGTGCTGCTTCACTGATGGAGGAGTAACAGAACGCTAACCCACACAAACACCCCTGAGCTCAGTTTGTCCATGTTTCTGTGTGATGAGTCTGGACATGAGGACGACTGGTAAGTCTGAGAAGGTTGACTCTGAAGCAGTTGGACTGTCTGAAGACGTTTCATCCAGAGGTTGACTGTCAGGTATTTCAACTCTTCTGAGGTCGCCAACACACTGACAGTCGTTAAGATCACTTGATACAGGTTCTTACCGTAGGAGGAGTCAGCTGCAGGCTCTTGATTCCGTGTGGTCGCCAATGCGTCAGCTGCACAAAACAAGCACAGACACATCCATCTGTTTATGGTCTGTATCATGGCTGTAGTTTGGCAGTCTACTGACTTCATCACTGTTTACACCTCATACAGGTGTTATGGTGGCTGTAAAATGGTGGTGTATGTTACCGTGGCAGCCATCTGCGTGAAGAGAGTGGTCGCCCTCGATATCCTGGTCAAACCCCGCCCTGCAGAGACAAGAGGAGGTATTTAAACAAACAAAAGAAGATGACATGGATGGAGGACGAAACCAGACTCACTGCCTCATCCTCTCTTGTCTGTTGCCCTGGGTTACAATTGGCGGGGCAGTTAATAGATGGTGTATATCTAGATAAAATGTTCAGATAATGAGATTATGTCGCATAGTTCATCTCCAGCTCATTGTTTTACCTGACGACTCTCAGAGGTCAGAGTTCAAGGAAGGTGACACTTGTCCAATGAGAAGACAGAGAATGGCGAGTGAAACAAACAGTTTGAGCAACAGTAATGAAGTGGTGTATTTTACTGCAGCTCAGTAAATGAAGACGTTTAATGTCGTCACGGTGTCTCAGTGAAGGCTGACGTCAGATCAGTTTTAGAGAGCCAACAAATCCCAGAGACGAGGATCCGGAGACGATCGTCTGTCGACTGCTGACTATCATTCAAAGCGTTCTTTAGTCCTGATTAACCAATGGAAACCCTCCTTTTCCTGATGTCTCCATACATCTGCTCATGTTTCCACTGTGGAGCTACAGTCACACGTTTTAACTGTGACTTTTTCAGAGCTCTCACCTCGTTTCCTTTGAACAGGAGCAGATGAATGATTGTGAAGTCTTCATTTGAATGTCACTAGTTCCTGTGATGCATTATCTGATCACCTGTGAGGTGTTTAATTCTGAGAGGCTGCACAGGAAAACAATGTGACTGTAATAAAGACATGAGGGCTGTCACAATATCCACAACAATAACAGGAGTGCTGAGAGAACACAAACCTCTGCCAAGGCCCAACAATCCTCCACATAATTGTTAGGATTGATTGCAAAGTGGACGGAGATCACATTTAGTGACAAGTCCAGATTTAACTTGTACACAGCTGATGGTCGTTGGCGTTTGTACCATCGCCGCTGGGAACGCTATCCTGTCGTATAGATCCAGGAAGTGGATCGTTTGGTGGTGGTGTCAGGAAGTGGGGAGCCACTGCTAATGGATGACGGTCAGGACCAGATCCATGATGATTTTTCTTTGTGGCTTAAGGGTTAATAAAGATGTGTGAATAATTTCCCTTTGATATTTAATATGAACAGGATGGCATGACACCAAAACATATATGTTTCTACTGTTGCTCAGTGCATTAAAAGTCACCAAAAACATGCTGCAGTTCAGGCTGGATTCAAACAGATCCAATCACAATGCAACCATTTCTGAACGACATCATGGTTAGGTTTGGTCATCAAACAGGAAGTCTCTACATGCAGTGTTGACAGATATTTAACTTTAGTAACGTTATGTCGTATTATGACCCCAGAGCTGGATGTGTCGAAGCGACAGTGACGTGAAAAAGTAAATGTGACACTCTGAGGAACACGTGGCTGGACTAGAAGTCCATATTTGATTCTGAACACTGTTGTAGTGAAAGCACGTTAGCATGCTGCTAGCATGGCTGTAGACATAAAAAGTGAAAGTAGAGCGACAGACTACTAAAAAAAAAAAAACAGGAGAAAATGTCCTTTTAGACATTTATTATCCATTTATCTACCATTTTATTCTAATATTCCTTCTGTTTACCTCAAACTTTAAACCATTAAGAACCAGAACTACTGGTCCTCAGGAGGAAACGTCGGCCAGTTTCTACTTTGTCAGGTGTTTAAAAGGAGGAGAGAAGAAGAGGTGTACTGTAAAAAGAGAGATGATGACCTCAGAAGGTTGAAGTGAGCTGATTGGCTCTCTGAGCAGCAGCAGTGATGGGGACTGTAAATCAGCCTGAGGTCGTAGAGGTGGATGAATCTGTACATCTTTAGATTGTTTTACGTCGTCCTCTTCCTCAGATCTCTGTGATCTTTATGTTCTTTCATCACTTCCCTCTCTGCTCCTCGTCTCTTTTCATCTCCGTCGGCTGTTTTTATCCTCTTGGCAGAACGCCGCCGCCGCTATAGATATTATTATTATTTGGCGTCTTCCTGCCTTCTTCAGCAGGTCTCCAGCTGAACTGAAAATGAGGTGGACTAGAACAAAACGTCTGCTCCTCCATCGACTCTCATTTTACCAAACAAAGATGAGGAGGAGGAGGAACTGACAAATTCTCACAGCAAAGTTTTCTGCTGCTCAACCATCCTTTGAAACCTGGGAACAATCAATATTTACCCTGCAGCCCTCGCCACGGCTGCATGTTGTCTCTGTCTGATTAAAGTGAGTGTTTAAGGCCAGACACGATGAACAATGACCCTCCTGAATCCTGGACTGTGGAGCCTGAGGATGAAACCCTTGTATTTCTGTGCTCCACTACATCAATATGCTGAGACAAAATTAGTTTTTACCAACACACATACAGCAGCAAGGAGCCTGTGAGACCCTATAAGTTCCCTCACACCGCTGTCCAATCAGTAGCTCTGAAGGGTCATCCAGTCTCTCCTGAACACCATCAATCTGAGACTGAACCCGCCGGTCATCGTCTCCCCTCACCAGACTGAGGAGCTGTTTACTGCTGCAGAAGATGATGACCAATCACATCACAGGTCCTTACATCAGACTCAGAGATGAACCTGTCACTTCTGTGTCCAACAGGACTAGAACATCAGCCCTCTGAGGTCCGTGGAGAACATCAGCCCTCTGAGGTCTGTGGAGACGTTCTCATCAGGTTCATCTGTTTGTGAAAGACGTGGTTTTTAAAGGTGACTTCAGACTGCTGGCTGGTTTAGCAGGTCTCTACAAAAAGTCTCAGCTGTTACTTCATTTAACATGAAGCAGATCCCAGTGAAGTGACATCATCATGGTGACATCACCATAGTGTGTGATGTCCTGGGTATAATCATACAATCATTGCTCCTAGTTCTTCTTTCAGAGGCCGGATTGTTCTGATTTCAGTGATGACGGCGTTGGCGAAGGGATTCGCTCTGAGAGCTCGGAAATCCTGTCACATGACCTGAGGAGACAGCGAGGTGGACACCAGCTGTGAGATCTGCTGATCAGATCAGTGATCAGCTGAATGTCTTGCCTCCATCATCTTCAGGGTTTCATTTAAAACCTCCAGCGTGACACTTCCTGTCCAAATATTTATAGAGCAGAGAAGAAGAACGGGACTCAACAATCTAATGTAGACGACCCATCGGTGGTAGATTCATGACGGCTCAGAGGAAACTAGAAAGGTGGAGAGGCGGCCAAAGAGGAAGTGACACGTACTTGAAACCTGGAGGCATGTCGGCACAGCTTCCGGTCAGCAGCCAGATGCAGTATGGGTCACGAGAGGCCAGACAGGATCTGCAGAGACAGAAGAAGAGGAACGACTCCGATTTAGACTGAATAAATATCTGGTTGAATTTACCCTCCAAACAAACAGGGGGCAGCACAGACTAGGAGGCTGATCGCTCAGAGACATGTCACTGTGGGGATGGGGTTACCTAACTCTCCTAGCCATATATGGTATGGCTCGCCTGCATCATGGTTTTCTGGTGGTTTTTAGACCTGGATGAGAGTTCGAACAACGTTTTCCATGAATTACATTTGATTTCCTGGTTGTGAACTCAGCCCCGCCCCACAGGTACATCACTCAGCCCCACCCCTCAGGTACACCACACAGCCCCGCCCCACAGGTACAACACACTGACTAGCTGCTTCCTGCTTTTACAAGGTGGCTGTAGAAACAAGCCTCTAGCTCCTCCTCTCGCTCCTCCTCCTCCTTCTCGAGCTCCTCCTTGAGCTCCTTCACTAGCTCCTCCTCTAGCTCCTGGATCTTCTGAAGTCCACAATGACCTCCTTAGTTTTTGTGGACCAGGTTGTTGTTCACTTGGCCAGATGTTGTACCTCCTCTCTGTAGTGCGTCTCCAAGTTGTTTGATATGAGACCCACTACAGTGGGTATAATGGCGTAGTAATAACATTAATAATAATAATAATAATAATAACATAACTGCAGTGCTGGGGTCGTTAACTACTTGTAGTTTAATTCTGGTCTCTATGTCCAACATAAAAAGGCATCAGGCTGCTGCAGTGAGTGTCACCTGTTAGCTTGGCTTAGGCTCCTGATAATGAGTCACCGTCACACCGTACCGTCTCTTCTTTGTCCAACAGGTTTTACGGTTCTTTTAGACGAGTTAAGATGTAGATGAACTTGTTTTCATTGTGAAGCACTAGTAGTTCATCCATCTGTACATCTTTAGTGTGTGTTCATCCAATGATGGATGCGCTCTAACTGGAGCTCTTTCAGTCTATCAATGAGATTTCATTATTCACACTCAGCCTCCCCAACACACATCTACTGGCTCTGTGTATTTTTAGCCTTTAAAAAGATTTCCTCATTCTGATTGATGGATGATCATCACAATGAACAAATGACAGCTTTATGCTGATTTCTGTGCTGCTTCATTTGAGAAAACTCCAGTTTCCCCTGCTGAAAATCGGCTTTCCAACCCTCTGAGGTCTGCTGTGTGTGGTTTCTATTAACATGTTAAATATCACAGAAATGAGGTTTAAATGTTGCTGGAATCTGGTTAAAATCTGTAGACCCTCCTCTTCCTCGTCCTTACTCTCACCAGATCACGTGACTCACAATGATCAATAGGACATAGAGAAGAGAGCTCCAATCTCCCTCTGAACTCCGGTGAAAGTAGAGACAAACAATTCTACTAAATATTACTAAATGTCATTTTAGACATTTATTCTCCTTTTATCTATATTTTATTCTAATATTCCTTCTGTCAGCCTCAGACTTTAAGCACATTAAGAACCAGAACTATTGGTCTACAGGAGGACAAGGCAGTTTTCACAGATTTGAAGGATTTTAAAAAGGTTTTAGGTCAAATGAACTCTTTCCACATTGCTCTGGGACAGATAGGAGCCTCGTCTCTAGAGAGAGGAGACTGAGCTGTAAATGGTGAAACATGAATACTATGTTTTGATTAAAGTTTCTCCCTCTCTTACTTTTTACAGGCTCCATGTTTGGTGCAGCGGCTGAGCGGCACTCTGATGACACAGCTAGTGAAGGCTACAAACAAGGCGTGATGGTCTTTATCCAGCTCTAGTCCCAGAACCCTCCGGTCCTCCTGACCCTGAACATCACACCTGGACAGAAGCAGATTGTGAGTATGTGAACATGGACATAAATGGTACTGGAGGACTGGAATGTTCTACTGACTTGGACGGGTTGTAGACATCGATGTCCTCCAGCAGTTTGGACCCAAAGCTATCATTGGGATGCATGCTAGCTAAAACCTTTAGGACTCTGCCATCGTCTGAACCCAGGAACATCACTGTCCGGACCTTATAGGGGCCAGCAGAAACATCCACCACAATCTGGGTCAGCTTGGACCTGAAGTAAAAAGAAAGATGCTCAGTGATCTTGGAGAAGCTATAAAACCTCCTTGACTTCTTTTTAACTCAGATTAACCTTCACGTATCTCTGACAGACAGAGAAGAACCACATGACAGTCAAAGGGTTTTAAAATATCATCAGAAAGTACTGACAACAGGGAACAGATTTTTGTCCAACGACTGGATTTCTCTACCAAAACTTTTAATGAAAGGTTTAGGACCAAGACAACAAGGCAACCTGAAAACATGTTTGACTGTTGGGAGCAACTTTAGTCCAGATTGGACTCAACGGAGGGTAGAACTCCTGAGATAACTCATGAACGCTGTTCACCAATAAAACAGGAATCTGGACAATGTTGTAGTCCCACTTTGTATGTGTATTTCACCGCTTCCTGGAGTGAACTGGCCAATAAGTCTTAACTTTTCCAGGTCATTTAAAGAAAATGCTTCATCTAGAACACCACTTAGTAGAATTAGCTGGCTGTGGCTCAGTGGTAGAGCGGCCGTCTACTTATCAGGAAGTCTGTGGTTCGATCCCGATCCCCTGCAGCCCACATGTCGAAGTGTCCTTGGGCAAGATACTAAACCCCAAATTGCTCCAAATGGCTGTTCCATTGGTGTGTGAGTGTTTGTGTGAATGGTTACTGCTCCCAATGAGCAGGTGGAGCCTTGCATGGTACGAATGCCACTACTGTATGAATGTTGGTGTGAATGGGTGAATGCTGGCTGGTGTTGTAAAGCTTTGAGTGGTCAGTCAGACTAGAAAGGTTCTATATAAGTACTGTCCATCTACCATTTACCATTCATTATTCATCGTGGCCCAGCAGTAGGTTGGCTGAGTCATGACCCGCCCCTCCACAAGTTGACTGGAAATCAGTTTTCGATAATTAGTGAAAATGTTGATCTCACATTAAAGAAAGTGCACCCCCCAAAAAAACAAAACAAAAACAAAAAACAAAACAGGATCAACTCTGTGATTCAGATCTGCCCAACGAAATCGGTTGAGTAGTTTTCCTCCTGATTAACAAATAGACAAAAAAAACAACACTGCTGAAGATAACATAACTTCCTCAGTGGAGGTAAAACCAGTGGATCAATCTGTAAGCAGTTGGTTGGTAGCAGTCCATTCTGAGGGGGTGTGGGGGGCTCCTTGGGGGCAGCTGTGGCTCAGGGGGTAGAAGGTTGATGATCAGAAGGTTGGTGGTTCGAGCCCTGTTCCCTGCAGCCTACATGTCAAAGTATCCTTAAGCAAGATACTGAACCCTAATACTGAACGTTCCAACCCTCACCTATTGTCATGAGCTCTTGATCTAAGTTCAACCCTCATCCTCTGGGTAGTGACTGAGAAAATGAGATGGTGATACCAGCGGCTGAAATGATCTTCCTCTGTAGAGGGGCTGGACTTAGAGATGGGGGAGGAGCTCGGAATAGAGCTGTTGCTCCTTCACATCCAAAGGAGCCAGTTGAGGTGATTCAACATCTGGTTAGGATCCTCCCAGAGTCTCCCTTTGGAGGTTTTCTGGACAACTGGGAGGAGACCCCGGGGTAGAACCAGACTCATCTGATGTGGTCTTAGAGGGGCATCTTTCTTGCTAACTTGCTTGCACTAATCCAACATTGATTATTGTAATTCCAGAATTCATATATTTGGTGTGCATGTTACCTGCTGGAGGTCCTGGTGAAGCAGGGCCGGTTGTTGATGGAGGCAACGGCTTCGTCCATCAGGGGATATGACTTGATGAATGTTAGCATCTCATCTGGGAAGTGAACCGAAGACTTGTACTCTGCAGCCGGACCGTCACCTGCACACGTACCAGGCCTGGAGACGAAACATGAAAAGTGTTGAAGAGCTGCTGTAGACACACATGAAGACCATCGTGCTTTTAAAGGATCTGGATCTAGATAACCCCGGTGAACAACGTCTAACCTTGGTCTGGGAACCTGTTCGTCAGGTACTGGAGTCCAGGATAGGTCACTGGTCCGCTGCTCCTTGAATTTTCCATTGAACACTTTCTCGATGTCGTCCATGTAGAAAGCACAGACTGCTGAGCCAGGGATACTGCAAAGAAACATCAACCATTCTGATGTCAGGTTCAGAGATTCAGAAGAGGAACAGTCCAAAGACCAGACCTCAAATGGACTCAGCACACCTGGATCCACAAAGTCCATCTGACAGCCCAAAGAGTTTGAAATGAAAAAGTTCAGGAGAAAACAGGAGAGAAACGCTGCTGTAGTAATAGTACTAGGAATATACTCCACTGTAGTAATACTAGGAATATACTCCGCTGTAGTAATACTAGGAATATACTCCGCTCATACAGTACTAGTGTTACTGCAGTAGTATATCCTCTCATACAGTACTAGTCTTACTGCAGTAGTATATCCTCTCATACAGTACTAGTGTTACTGCATGTTTTAATGACATAAAAAAATTTTATGAAGCTTTTTTTGTATTTTTCATGAAATTAAAGGGCAAAAAATCAACGATTTTATTTTAACAATTTTATTTTAACAATACAAAAATTACCTGCAATGCCCAATCCTAATGAACACATGACTTCTTCATGCAGTAATAAGTTTTATGAGTACTTTGAAGGAAGGAAAAGTAAGGGTGAGAAAACAGAAAGAGAGGAAGAAGAGATTTTTATTAATATTATTTATAGATAAATAGTTGTGTACCTGTACAGGACCTCAGGACCCTCAGGACCATAAGGACCTTCAGGACCATAAGGACCTTCACTACCCTCAAGACCATCAGGACCCTCAGGACCATAAGGACCCTCAGGACCATCAGGACCTTCAGTACCCTCAGGACCTTCAGGACCATAAGGACTCTCAGGACCTTCAGGACCTTCAGTACCATCAGAACTGTCAGGCCCTCAGGACGTTGGGGACCCTCAGGACCTTCAGGACTCTCAGGACTGTTATGTCTAACCCTATTCCCTGTCTGGATCTTAAACATATTTCTAACTCTTCAAAGGGCCGTTAAAAGCGTCCTCCCTGGAATCAGGTGTAACAGCTGTTGGACAGGTACCTGTTGGCCTGAGTGGTGAAGACTCCGACCACCGCAGGTCTCTGGTTGATCTGCAGAACGTTGGTGAGAGACTGAAGGACGTTGAAGTAGAAGAAGGAGTCTCCGGGAACAGAGCAGTTCAGACGAGCCTGAACAAACCCAGAGAGACACTGATGATGATGATGATGATTACCTCCAGACCTGATTCACGTCTTTGACTTATAATAAAATGCTGTGACATCACCTTGAGGAAGGAAGTCCAGTATCTCTCCAGAACTCTAGGAGAACCTCCATTATCGTTCTTACAAACACGAGCGACTCGAGAAAACATGACCTGGATAGACAGAGGAGAGGCGATTACCAGGACTACTGTCTCTAATCATTACACTGTATTGATTATTGATTATTAGTTGTGTGACTTCATGGATCTGGAACAGATTCAGGCCTACCTTCCCCAGGGTGGTGTACTCCACCGCCATCTCACTCAGGAAGAAGTAGATGTAGTTACCATAGTCAATGGCGTGCAGGAAGTGAGGCTCTGCAAATGGGGGGGGGGGAATTGTGTGTGTGTGTAATTTAAAAGTAAAACTCTCTTCATGTGTTTTTAAATGGGACAGAGGAGCTTCCTGCATCATCAGCTGATCAACCACTAGTTTACCTTCACCTCACATAACTGGGAGCTTCATCAGACTGGGGCCTGTTTCATCACTGATGATGTCATGATGCAGCAGCTGCTTTAAGAAGAAACCATCAGAGCTTCATCTCCCCCCACAGAAGAAAGTTAGGCTGAATTGTTTTAATCGTTGTTAACGTTCACCCTGCAGAATGGATTTTAGAAACTACATCGACGCTGTCATGTGACCAAATACATGATGTCATCTAACTGTTAATGTGACCAATAATGTCTCAACATGAGGGTCTTCTTCACACTGTCTCATAGTCTAAATCACAACTCTAACACATCTCTTTCTGTGTAAGATAAATTCCATATTTATGTCACATGACAACAGCTGAACCATCTCCATGACAACACATTTGTTGCTGCTGTTTCCACTGTGTCCTACCTCTGAGCCACTTGGAGTCGTACTTGACCGTCCTGAGGACGGATCGGCCGTCTCCCAGACTTCTGTAGATGACGGCGTCACTGGCCAGGAAGTCTGTCATGGTGGCCGAGTAGAAATCCCCTCCTAAGAAACAGTCACATGATCACAGGGAGAAACAGAACACCTCTGCAAGCTGAATGGAAGAGCATGGATTTTCTATGGAAGCCCTGAGCGGCCAATGGAGAAAAAGTTATGTAAAGTGGCACAAAGTGCAGCCCAAGTGTAACTACAGTATGAGTACCAGATGTAGTTTAAGTACCAGATGTAGTTTAAGTATCAGATGTAGTTTAAGTATCAGATGTAGTCTAAGAACTAGATGATGTTGTGTCCATCTATGTTAGTGTTGGTATTAAAATGAGGTGTGGTCAGCAGCATTGTTGGATCATTGCTATCTTGAGGCAGCAGAAAATGATTTGAACCAATGACCAACAAAAACCTCTAAAGTCAAAGCTGCAGTATTTTTACTGCTATTTAAAGGACGAATCAGATGAAACTATAGGAGGCTTCACAACAAAATACACTCTGCTGGTTACACACTAGTGATGCATGGATCGGCTCTGACATCATCACATTTTCATCCACCTGAACCAATGATTGTCTCTGATTTAGAGACTCCACCCCTCATGGATATATGACATCACCTCTAGCGGTGCCTCAGGATTTATCAGGAAGACGTCTGCTTTACTCTAAACTGTTAATATTTGCCTCATTAATGATGTGTTATGTCACATGACAGTCTGGTTTCATTCATCTAGTGTCCTAGAAAACACCTGTAATTAATTAAGAGCCTAAATACAACCCCTTTGAGTCTTGCGCCTTATTTTTCACCGTTTTACTAGTTTAGTAGCTAAAGAGAGTTGGGCATGCCCTAAATGAACTACCGATGGGATGGCAGGATCATTTTTCTTTTTATGTCTGAAGGTTTTAGCTTTTTTTGTCAGGACGGTTGCTTTTGCTGAAGTGCACTATGACTCCACAACTATAAAGACAGTTTAAATTTCTCCGTGAACAGACATGACAGTAACGTCTCATAGTGAGCTAACATACAACATACATTGTGTTCAGACTGTATTAATAAATTAATTATCTTACCAGATTGGAGGTTTTGATGCATATATAATACTTTATTAATATTAAGTAATTCTTATGAATGTCATACCATCATGTTAATGACACTATGGTAATCTGCTTGTATGATTAATTTATTTTACATGCTCAACCGTCCTGGTGAGGGATCCAACAGAGACTCGGCTCACCTCCAGGTTTCTTCTTGCTTTTTCCCAGAATCAGAGAAAAGGGATTTACAAGGAGTTTTTCCTGGAATGCTTTGTGGGTCAAAGGTTGAAGGTGCATAAATGTATGTATAGAGTTGGATAAACGTACTGACCAACAGTTCTCTAGCCTCTAAGCTGAAGTAGAGGTTTCTGTATTAGACAGTACATTCTCTCTGTCTCCGCTCAGCAAGTAAACAAGTGTCATCAGGCTGATGAGTGGATTTGGCAGTAAGACATGACAAAATATCCTAATAAGGACATGAAGCTGTCTGTGTTCCCACCAGAATAGAATGAAACTCTCTGTCCAGCCTCTGTGAATCAACTATCATAGAAGGTTAAAGAAGGTTATTGGTGGACAGAATGTCAGAGGAGGACCTATTCAGTATTATAAGATTGGGTTTTTGTCACTGATGGTTGGTTGATCTGCAGAACATGACTTTGTAAGCTTTGTTAATAAAGTCTCCCTTCTGATTTACTGTGCACAAAAGCATCGCTGTGTTTTTATCCTTCTGTCAGGCAGAAACCTTTTGAATCAAGTTTACTGTATGATGGTTAAACATGTCGTTAAGGGACTTTTGACTCACCAGCAAACAGTCCAACGTTGGACTGACCCGACTCAAAGGGACACCGAGCCTGACCGACCACCTCCTCCCCAACCTGCTCCAAGGAGGTCATCTGAGAGGAGGAAGAGGAGAAGAACTAAACATCTTTGACATAAAACATTCAGGTTACAAATAAAGATCACAGTGTTTCAGCACTGGACGTTTGTCTGAGAACTAAAAACCATTTACACTCTCGCCACCAATGGGAACACTAAAGTGATGTCAGCTGGTCCGTGGTTGTCAAATGAACATCACTTCTGAGCGACATCCTCCAACAGTCGGACTAACATTTGTCAGAGTTTTGTTCCATTTTACAAGGCTATTGTAACAAGCTGTTGACACCATGGCCAACGTTTCACACAGGTTTTTACAAATAGACGTGCGGCATTGGCTCATGTTGTCATGGTTCAGTATTTAGGTTGCCATTTCCTGTTTTATTTTGAAAGTATTTTCCCTGCCATGTGCTTTTGCTTGCATTTCCTGTGTTTTCTTATCATCTGTTTTGCCCCTTTGGTTCCTGTCTGTGTTTTAGTCCTATTAAATCCTTTAACTGCACTCTGCCCCTTGTGTTGACTGCATTTGGGTCCTGCTTTTGTGTATCCTGACACATGTGATCAAAGAATCAGAGAACAATGACATCACTGACTGTTTCTCTGGTGCTAGAAGAGAACCTTCTCTGAAGTAGGAGCTAAAAAAGTTCCTCACACAATTAAATCAACCAAATATCCAACTCACTGGGAGGTTGGAGGACATCATGATCAATAGGGAATTAGGGAAAAGAGCTTTTAAAGTTGCTGCTTCCACTGCTTGGAATACCCTACAGAGGGACCTAAAACTGCCAGAGCTGATCTCTGCGAATGACTTTGCTGGGATTTTAAAGGGACTAGAACATGAGACCATTGGTCAGTGTAGTTGTACTTAGTTTTGCTTAATTACATGAGTTTAATATTACGACCTGCACTTTAGATATGTTTCCATTGTATATTCTTTTTTATTGCTGTCTGTATCATTATTTCTTCTGTTTGTATACAGTGTTGTTTTATGTGTAATTCACGACGTGTGCTGCTGCCTTCTTGGCCAGGTCACCCTTGTAAAAGAGATCTTTGATCTCAATGGGTTTTATTCTCCTGGTTAAATAAAGGTTCAATAAAAAAAATAAAAATAAAATGAAATAATCAGTTAAGTGGACTCAAACTAAATGATGAGTGCCAGGCTAGCTTCCTGATGCTAGCATCCTAACTCTGTTTCTGACAGCTGTCAGAGTCTTAGTGATGGTTAAGTCAAAAGCTAATGGCTAACATTATTTAGTGAAATGTCATCACATGGTTCCTGTCAGCTCAAACTGCATCTGGATCAGTTTTTACAGCAGTAAGAGTCAAATCTGATCACTGATCACCTGGAAAACTGCAGCATCATGTCTGTTTGATTTTCTTCCTTTTCTTTAGAAAGTACAAGCTGATGTCATCAATCAATCGGTGAGGAGGCGTGCATCTTATTTTAGATCCAGAAGAAGACAGGAAGCTCCGTGTCCTCAGGTAAACGTGTTATCTGCTAAATGGGGTCGACAGCTGTCAATCAATCATGCAGCATGGAGGCAGTGTGAACAGAGGAACTCCTGACGAGGCGTCTGACACTTTCAATTAGAAGAGACGCCACTGAAGGGCAACGCCGTCACAATAAGAGTCATGTGGTCCATTCATTAACACATCAAAGCTAACAGCTGACAGGTTAATAAAAGCACACACGTGTTCATCATGAACACGAGAAGAGCAGAACATACACACTGATGTTGTAATGTGGAGAGACTAGTTTTAAACATTTTTATTTGATGTTCAAAACGGTAATTATAAGAGTAAATACAAACAAAAACAGTCAGACTTTCTGATTTGGTCATTAAATAAATCTAATGCTATAAATCAGTTGAAATACAAGTGGGTTCTGTTTATGAAGTTCTCAAACACAAACACAACCAACCCAAAACAAAAACAAACTAAAACACATCACCAACCAAAACTAAATAACTATAAACAAACCAGTCAACCAACCAACCAACCAACCAACCAACCACCCAGTCAACTGGTTGGTGGTGAGTAATGCCCTACGACCACTGAAATCTGGTTGAACAAATGTCTGCTGACTGCAGGTGGCAGCTCTCAGGTAAAGACAGACCAGGTCCAGGATAGGTGAGTGTTTACCTTGTAGTTTCGGCAGGTAGGGTTGAAGGCGTTGGTTCCACAGGCAAACAGTGTCTCATCGTTTCGAGGAACCAACACTTTGACGTAGTTGTAGCACTCGTCCTGAAACACAAACACACACCAGCGGCTAGAAAACCTTGTTCATTCCAGAACAACAGGACGCTGTAATAACTCCTGATCTTTACGAGTCCTTCTAGTTTCATCTTTCGTATCACAAACGGCCCTCGTTCTCACGTCTGTCAGGCATGAAACATTTTCTACAAGCATTAAGCCAACTGCTGCTGGCGGAGATAGAAGAAGAAGAAAAGGAACTCACGCTGTTCTTTCCCCTGACAGTACACTTGCTGACATCTTTGGATCTCCATGTCAGCTTCTGAAACACAGGAAGAGGAATTGCTGGAGGTGAGGTTGATGCTAAGAAACTTCACTAATCTGATATAAGCAGCCTGCAGGTGAGGAGAGGTCATGTGACTTCAGGAGCCAGTGAGCTGATACTGAGTCTACAGGTTGGTAAAACACCACAAATATTCTGTATGTCTCGGCCGGTTCTCTGGTGGCCATTATCACCCTGGGAGAGTACAGGTGGTGATTTAATTAAGACATGAATATCTCAGGAAGTTCATCCAATCTGCAAACAAACTTTCTTAAGTTATTTTTTGGACATTTTAAGCCTCTAATTGACAGAGACAGCCAAAGTGGTGACAGGAAATGTGGGAGAGAGTGGGAGGAAGACATGCGGCAAAGGACTAGGGGCAGAATCCAAGGCTGTGGATGGCCACTGTAGCTAATGTTAGCATGTCTAACCTGAGGTAAGACCTGGTTAAACACTGTAGCTAATGTTAGCATGTCTAACCTGAGGAAACACCTGGTCAAACACTGTAGCTAACATTAGCATGTCTCACCGAAGGAAAACACCTGGTCAAACACTGTAGCTAACGTTAGCATGTCTCACCAGAGGAAACAGTCAAAAACTAAATATACTCAATATAATATTAACCCAACACTTTTGCGTTTGCTTCCATTTTTCACGAGTTGAAGTAACACATCTAAGACTTTGCACACAAAAGATTATTCCTCTCAAATGTTCACAAATGCGTTTAAATATGTGTTACTGAACATTTGCCCTTGATGGAGATAATTCATCCACCTTACAGGTGTAGCATATCAAGATGCTAATTGTGTGTGTGTTGGGATGGTCACAATAAAAGGCTCCTCTAAAAAATGCAGTTTTAAAACTGTACATTTTAAGTACCCTGCAGCAGCTGCAGCAAACATTAGCATGTCTGCAGCCAGCGCTGCAGCTAATGTTAGCATGTCTGCAGCCAGCGCTGCACCCATTCAAAGAGAGGTGAACCCTCCACTAAACCTTTCAATGAGACTTCAACAACTTCATGACATCATCATGTCATTAATTAGCTGGTTGGATAAGTTGTTGTTGGAGATAACTGGGCTTTTTCACTGTCTTGATGACATTATCTTAGCATTTTTACTAGCGGTAGCCTCAACACACAGCCAGCCACCAACTCTATCTGGACGTCCTTAGCAACGTGCTAATTAGTATCTAAAACAGTCTGAGATTTTTAGTGTGTCTGAAACCTGAGGATGAAACCAATAGTACATGAACTGTGTACTATTTACAGGAAATACTACAGTATTCAATCAGTGTGGTAGTGACAACAACAACATAACAGACAGGTGATGGCGCTGTTTCTTCTTCTTCTCTGGATAAGACAGACTAGATGCTACAGTGATGTATTACTGCCCTCTACTGGTTGTTATTAATGATCCTTTACTGAGCTGATATTCATCAGTTTATTTTAGTCCAGTTATCAGGTTAAAGAGTTCAGAGTAAAAACAGTTCCTCCAGCTGATCCCAGATCTGTGGACAGCAGACAGAATGAAGTACTGAAAATAAGTAACGAGTAACCAACCCTGTTCATCATATAATGTTACTCACCAGCTGAGGAACAAACGCCTCTGAAGCCGTTGTCAGGTTTACTGCGAACACGTGATCCCTGAAGAGATGAGAGCACAGAGCCAACAAACACATGTACTAGAATGTAGACGTATCCCATCATGTCTGTGTCCCTGAGTTCTGTCTGTCCTCATGGTAACAACATTCACCTGCATTACTCAAGTTCTATGTTGCCCTTTAAATCACTAAGACCAAGGTAGGATATCATTTAGGCTACGCTCACACTGCAGGCCCAATTGTCTAAATCTGAGCTTTTTATGTGACACATGGAATTTGACCTCTCTAATTCTGATCTGATGTGACAGCAGTGTGAACAGTCACATCTGAATTTATGCTTTTCTCCCACTGAGTACATTCAGACAGTCTTTGGAATATTTGAGAATATTTCCTCCAATTAGCATAAAGTGACTACATAGAGATCAATGAAAGACTTCTGTCTGCTGTTGATAGTTGGAAAGTTCACAAGAATAATCATTATTATTATTGCAAAATTAATTTTGTTGTTGTTGCTTAGACATCAACAAAAGTCACAGATTCACTGCAGGTTTTTTTGCTTTGGTGTCATCAGTTGATTTTGTTATGTCTTTATGTTTAAAGAAGGGTTCCATCAGTACTAAATTCATCACCATGTCTGACTATAACAGAGGACTCCTTCACTAATGTCAGTCCCTCCCATATTGATCATCTCGTTGATAGTGCTGCAGGTTCACTAAGAGCAACTCTGGACTCCATTGCTCCTCTAAAAAGAAGAGTCTCAAACATAGGAGATTAGCTCCATGGTATAACCCTCAAATCCACAATCTAAAGAAAATAAACTAGAGAGAAAATGGCGTCGTACTAAACTGGAAGAGTCTCCATTAGCCTGGATAGACAGCCTTAAAAGCTATAGGAAGGCCCTCCACAATGCCAGAGCAGCCTATTACTCAGCACTAATAGAGGGGAATAAGAACAACCCCAGGTTTGTGTTCAGTACTGGAGCCAGGCTGACAGAGAGTCACATGTCTATTAACCCAGTATTCCTATAAGCATCAGCAGTAATGACTTCATGAGCTTCTTTAATGATAAAGTTCTACTTATTACAGACTAAATTCATCACAATTCATCACCCTGCCTTCAAATGATATCAGTTTACCTTCAAACACAGGAAGTTTAGACACAGCTGTAAGACCTGATGTATATCTGGACTGCTTCTCTCCCATTGACCTTCAAAAACTAACTTCTACTATTTCTTCATTTAACCAACAACCTGCCTCCTAGACCAAATCCCATCTTAGCTGCTCAAAGATGTTTTACCCTTAGTCAGCACTTCTCTATTAGATATGATCAGTCTGTCATTACTAACAGGTTATGTACCACAGTCCTTTAAACTGGCTGTATTTAAACCTCTTCTTAAAAAGCCTACTCTTGATCCAGAGGTCCTAGCTAACCACAGACCTATATCTAATCTTCCCTTCCTCTCTAAAATTCTAGAGAAAGGCTAAACAGTTGTGTGATTTTCTACATAATAATAGCTTATTTGAGGATTTCCAGTCAGGCTTCAGAGAGCATCATAGCACAGAGACAGCATTGGTCAAAGTTACTAACGACCTTCTAATGGCATCAGATGAGGGATTTGTCTCTGTGCTCGTCTTATTAGATCTTAGTGCTGCGTTTGATACCATTGATCATCAGATACTACTACAAAGACTCGAATATTTAATTGGCATTAAAGGAAAAGATGGTTTAAATCCTATTTATTAGATTGATCTCAGTTTGTACTTGTTAATGACGAATCCTCCATGCACAGCAAAGTTAATCATGGAGTCCCTCAGGGTTCTGTGCTTGGACCAATATTGTTCACCCTATATATGCTCCCTTTAGGTAATATTATCAGGAAACACTATTAATTTTCAGTGTTATGCGGATGATACACAATTATACTTATCAATGAAACCAGGTGAAACTAATCAACTAATTAAACTTCAGGCATGTCTTAAGGATATAAAAAAAATGGATGATGTCCAATTTTCTGTTACTCAATTCTGACAAAACAGAGGTTATTGTGATAGGCCCTAAACATCTCAGAAACACACTATCTAATGATATAACCACTATGGATGACATTACCTTGGCCTCCTGAGTTATGCCTGAGTTATGTTTGATCAGGATATGTCCTTTAATTCCCATATAAAACACATTTCTAGGACTGTTTTCTTTCAATTGTTAATAAATCAAAAATCATTCTGTCTCAAAAAGATGAATTATTAAGAAAAATTAATCCATGCATTTGTTTCTTCAAGGCTGGATTATTGTAATTCCCTATTATCAGGCTCTCCCAACAAGTCTCTAAAGACTCTCCAGCTGATCCAGAATGCTGCTGCACGTGTACTGACCAGAACTAGTATCAGAGATCATATCTCTCCTGTATTAGCTTCTCTGCATTGGCTCCCTGTAAAATCCAGAATAGAATTTAAAATCCTTCTCCACACATACAAAGCCCTTGATGGTCAGGCACCAACATACCTTCAGGAGCTCGTAGTACCCTACTACCCATCTAGAACATTACGATCTCTGGATTCAGGGTTACTTGTGATCCCTAGAGTTTCCAAAAGTAGAACGGGAGCCAGAGCCTTCAGTTCTCAGGCTCCTCTCCTGTGGAACCATCTTCCAGTCTGGGTCCAGGAGGCAGACACCCTCTCTACATTTAAGAGGAGGCTTAAAACTTTCCTTTTTGATAAAGCTTAGAATTAAGGCTGGCTTAGGCTAGTCTTTAGCTATGCTGCTATAGGCCTAGACTGCTGGGGGACTTCCCATTACCATTATTATTGTTACTCTTACTATTACTATCAACATCAGTATCAATATTATCATTATCATCAGTGTTGTTATTGTAGTAGTTTTTATAAATACTACAAACTATAATCCCTCTATTATTATAGCTGTTATTATTAGTGTGGTTGAACATGTCTGTGTCCCTGTCCCACATTCCCTCCCTCCCCCTCCCTTTCCCTCCCTCTCCCCCTCTCCCTCTCTCCCAACCTTTCTCTCTCTCTCTCGACCCAACTGGTCAAAGCAGAGGCTCCGCGCACCTTGAGTCTCGGATCTGCTCGACGTTTCTGCCTTTTTAAAAAGGCAGTTTTTCGTCACCAATGTCGCCAAGTGCTTGCTCATGGTGGAGTGTTGGGTCTCTCTAGAATGAAGAGTCAGTCTAGACCTGCTCTTTTTGTAAAGTGCCTTGATACAACTTTTGTTGTGATTTGGCGCTATACAAATAAATTGAATTGAATTGAATTGAATGCTAAACGCATGAACCTCTAGACTGGACTAAGGACTAAAGACCTCTAGACTGGACTAAGGACTAAAGACCTCTAGACTGGACTAAGGACTAAAGACCTATAAACTGGACCAGGCTAGAGACCTCTAGACTGGACTAAGGACTAAAGACCTCTAGACTAGACTACGGATTAAAGACCTCTAGACTGGACTAAGGACTAAAGACCTCTAGACTGAACTAAGGACTAAAGACCTCTAGACTGGACTATGGATTAAAGATCTCTAGACCGGACTAAGGATTAAAGACCTCTAGACCGGAATGAGGACTAAAAACCTCTAGATTGGACTAAGGACTAAAGACCTCTAGAATGGACAAAGGACTAAAGGCCTCTAGACTGGACTATGGACTAAAAACCTCTAGACTGGAATGAGGACTAAAAACCTCTAGATTGGACTAAGGACTAAAGACCTCTAGAATGGACTAAGGACTAAAGCCCTCTAGACTGGAATATGGACTGAAAACCTCTAGCTGAAGTAAGGACTAAAGACCTCTGGACTGGACTAAGGACTAAGGACTTCAGACATCTGGACTGGCCTAAGGACTAAGACCTCATAATAGATGTGTCACATCACACGGCTGACTGTGTGTGGATGTGTGCTGACCTGGCGGCGATGAACAACATGTGGTTGATGCGTAACATTCTCTGGAAGTCCAGGCCCAGACGCTGAGTGTCGTTGTCATGGAGCAAACCTTGAAAACCTGGAAAGTGATATGATTCTGCAGACAGAGAGAGATCCTTGTGTTCATGAATGAATGAATGAATGAATGAATGTTCATGAGACTAGAACTAACCCAGAAACTAGAACCATCCTTCTAAAGCTACTCCTGACTCTACTCTCAGCTGTTGGCCCTGGTCGGAAGCTGGTTATGTCTGATGACTGGGTTATGTCTGATGACTGGTTATCTCTGATGATGGGTTATGTCTGATGATGGGTTATGTCTGATGATGGTTATGTCTGATGATGGGTTATGTCTGATGATGGGTTATCTCTGGTGACTGGTCATCTCTGATGATGGGTTATCTCTGATGATGGGTTATGTCTGATGATGGGTTATGTCTGATGATGGGTTATGTCTGATGATGGGTTATCTCTGATGACTGAGTTATCTCTGATGATGGGTTATCTCTGATGACTGGTTATCTCTGATGATTGGTTATCTCTGATGATTGGTTATCTCTGATGATTGGTTATGTCTGATGATGGGTTATCTCTGATGACTGGTTATGTCTGATGATGGGTTATCTCTGATGACTGGTTATCTCTGATGATTGGTTATCTCTGATGATTGGTTATGTCTGATGATGGGTTATCTCTGATGACTGGTTATCTCTGATGATTGGTTATCTCTGATGATTGGTTATGTCTGATGATGGGTTATCTCTGATGACTGGTTATCTCTGATGATTGGTTATCTCTGATGATTGGTTATGTCTGATGATGGGTTATCTCTGATGACTGGTTATCTCTGATGATTGGTTATCTCTGATGATTGGTTATACCTGATGATGGGTTATTTCTGATGAGAATCATGGCGTCCTCTGTTGGGACTAGCAGCAGTAATATTACCATGAAAGCCATGAAATCAATCTGTGTAATCCATCTGTTATCTATGTATGTATCCAATACATATTTAAAAGCGTTAAAAAACAAATAAATAAATGTATGTTTCGTGGAAATACAATGAATAGATGGATTCATTCAACATCAGGAGTTGTGTTGATCACTGTTTTTAGTGATCTCTTCCATCAATAAACTCCAGTTTGATAATCAGAGCTAAACCGATGAGAGCCAAGCGAGTGTTGCTCTTGTGCAATCAGATGTCAGTTTTTACTAATTGAAATGACGTCTGACTCTCAGGAGAGATTCTTAGAACATGCCATAAAGCTAAGGATCTTCTGAGAACGTCATCACAAGGAAGAACTCTTCATGAATACGTGATGGTCCCACAAGGCCTCTCTCACTTCAGATTCATGAACATGTTTGAATATTACAGCTGAAAAACCATCATCATCAACCAATCAGAGCACTCACGCTCTGAGTCCACCAAGTTGATTGGCTCCAGGTCTTTGGGGAAGGACGTGGTCGAGGCCAACTCACAAAGGAAATGGGAATTGAGAAGGAACAGCAGCAGCAGCAGTCGCCACGGTAACAGCCGACTGGGCTGGGCCATTTTGTAGGAGAGAGAGGGGAGGAGGAGGGGTGGGGTGTGTTGATGTCAGCAGGTCATTGTGGGCGTCAGCTGAAAGAAAGAGAAAGAGAGAGAGAGAGAGAGAGAGAGGTTTTTAGTTATTACTCCGTCTGCAGCTATTAGCATCTAGCCAAGCAGTTAGCCCTGAATTAACCTGGGTCACAAAGGAAAACCTGTAATCAATTAGAAGGATTAGTAATAACTGATTAATTGACGGACCAAACACACAGTAAACATGTTGAGTACAGTTGACTCCAGACGTCAGTCAGGTTTTTTCTTTATTAATGCACATTTTTAAATGGGGGTTGGTTCTTTTTTTTTAAATTTTATTTTTATTAAGCGGACAGGGTGTGACTACTGAGCAAGTCTTGACTATTAATAAAGTATTAATGTAGTATTAAAGTATATAGTATTAATGTAGTATTATAATATATAGTATTAAAATGTAGTATTAGTCTATATTATTAATGTAGTATTATCGTATAAATATTAATGTAGTATCATAGTATTAATGTAGCATTATAATATTTATATAGTATAGTTTATAATATTATAGTAGTATTATAGTATTAATGTAGCATTATAGTATTTAAATAGTATAGTATATAGTATTAATATATTATCATTTCATTCAATTCAGTTTATTTATATAGCACCAAATGAATGAATAAATAGGGTTAGTATGAATGTAGTATTATAGTATATAGTATTAATGTTGTATTATCGTATATAGCATTACTGTAGTATTATAGTATATAGTATTAATGTAGTATTGTACTGTCCCTACCTGGTATTACAGACACAGTTGTTAGGTACAGTACTGTGGCGGTGTGTACAGTGGTTCCTGTGTGTCCAGTCCTGGATAGTCGATCAAGAAGTCGTAGATATCCGGGTATAAAACATTGGTGCATTAGCTTACTTTAAAATCCCCGCTATGTTCAGCGATTCCATGTGGATCTGGAAATTTATCTTCACCAACAACTAGATCTTAAAGTATGTAGCTAACACAACTTTATCAAAGTATGCTATTTGTTTTGAAGTAGTCGATTCACATCTAAGTCCGCCATAGTTCTTTGTCTTCTCATCAACCAGTGACTGCACATAAAATACGGAAACAAAAACATTCAGTGGGTCTATAAGTAGCCTGTCCATGTAGCAGGGATGCTAAAGGATTGTTGTCATTGACGTCTGTCCTGAAGGGAAGGTCGCCGTTCCATCCCTGATCCCTGCAGTCATGTCAAAGTGTCCTTCAGGAAGATACAGAACCCTAATTTTAAGGCGGTACAGGTCCCGCCTCTTTAGCTTGGGGTATGCCAGCATGCTATCCAATATCATACACCGGAGCGGCGCTATCATGCCATCGGTTTGTTCAGTCTAAACAAACAAAGGTGGTCGGGTCTCACCCCTAGTTGTAGGGGTGAGGACGGTCGGGTCTCACCCAGACGAACTCAGTTCAAATCTCCTTATGTTTTTTTTTCTTTCTAGAATTAATAATTTAATTGATTTTTGCTCTTCATGATTGGAGAAAAATATTAATTCATTAAATTACATATTTTATCTAAACCAATATCAATTATCTCCTTATTATCATCATTAAATAATTGTAATGACATTTTTTTCCTTCAGTATTGATTAATCTCCTTATTGATCAATTAATCATTTAGCAATAACATTGTAAAAAAATTACTAATTAGGAGTTGGTGGGGTGGTGCAGTGGGTAGTGCTGTTGCCCCACAGGTCCTTGTTTCAGATCCACCTAAGGACCTGGGACATGTTCTCTGCGTGGGTTCTCTCCGGGTTCTCCGGCTTCCTTCCACCACCAAAAACATACAGTAGAGGTGAACTGGTGACTCTAAACTGACCTTAGGTGTGAATGTGAGTGTGAATGGTTGTTTGTCTTTCTATGTGGTGAACTGGTGACTTGTCCAAGTTAACCCCACATCCCACCCAATGTCAGCTGGGATAGGCTCCACCTCCCTGTGACCCACCTCCTGCCCAAAGTCAGATGGGATAGGCTCCACCCCCCAGGACCCTACACAGTTTAAGTACTGACAGAAAATGAATGATTAAATGAATGAATGAATGATTAAATGAATAAATAAATGAATAAATGATTAAATGAATGAATGCATGAATGAATAAATGAATCAATGAATGATTTAATGAATCAATGAATGATTAAATGAATGAATGATTACATGAACGATTTAATGAATGAATACATGAATGAATGATTAAATGAATAATGAATGACTGAA